>JAJPUD010001513.1:0-65201 GCA_023553655.1 Myrmecobius fasciatus | reverse complement strand
GTGTGTGTGTGTGTGTGTGTGTGTGTGTGTGTGTGTGTGTGTGTGTGTTGTGTGTGTATGAATGCTGTTTTTGCCATATCACATAAATGTGAATTATTTTATCAGCACTTTTCTAAGTGACAACTAGGTGAAACGCCAATAGAACAACATTGATAGAATGGTGGAAAAAAAGAGGGAACAACCTCAGAGCACATGCTGTAGCCTAAAATAGGACCTAAAGTAAATGTGGTGAATAGTCAGAGTATGAAATGGTCTATATGAAAAATACTCAGTGAATATAGGATAATAAATATACAAAGATAGTAAGAAGTTATAGAGAAAATATTTAATCAACTTTGCCATTTTGGTGAAAGTCAGGTTTGGAAGGCAGTGTGATATGGAAGAAAGAAAAATGAACTTGGTTTCAGACTTGAATATGAATCCTGTCTAACACCAATCAGTTATGAAATGTTGGGCAAATCTCTTCACTTTTCTGAATTTCAATTATCTATAAAATGGGGGTCATACTGATATTCCCCATTGCCTGGGTTTGATGTGAAATATTTTTAAACTGTAAAGCATGAAAAATATGATATGAGCACATAGTAGCTTTGTATTTGTGACCAAGCACCACAGTAAATCATGGAGTTACCATACAATTACAGATAAGATAATGTCCCCCTGACCATGGTGACAAACTTAGTGTATGTTATTGTATTGATGCTGAGGAATCAATAAGAGAAATGAGTTGATGTTCCCTGGTATGAGTGCTCTTAAAAGGTTCAGAACTTAGTCAAATACCACATTTCTCCCTGATATTGACATTGTTTGAAAGCTGCTGCCCTTCTTTAAAGACCATGTGAGGAGCAAAGAACTGGGAAAACAGGGGAAAATGTATTAACTTCATGATCCAAATCAAGCCAAATATTTTCAATTGTGTGGGGCTTATTTGTATTTTTAAAAATTTCTGTAGGAGCCAGTAATGAATACATTATAATTTATATATGTTAAAATAATAATTATCATCATCATCATTATTATTATAGCTGATATTTTAGTGACATTTTAAGGCTTACAAAATATTTTATATACATTCTCTCATTTGAACTTTACATTATGTCTTATCTCCATTTTGCAGATGAGGAAACTGAGGCTTAGCTTTTATCTACAAAAGAGAGGTTAAGTAATGTGTCCATGACCTGGAAAATATATCTAGGAGAGACAATCTAAGGATTATAGGGCTTTTTGAAAGCCATGATGAAAAAAAAAAAGAACCTAGGCATCATCTTACAGAAAATCATAAAAAAAAATTGCCCTGATATTTTAGAATCAGAAGGTAAAATAGTCATCGAAAGAATCCACCAATCACCTTCTGAAAGAGACCCCAAAATTAAATCCCCAAGGAACATCGTGGCTAAATTTCAGAACTATCATGCCAAGGAAAAGGTATTGCAAGCAGCCAGAAAGAAACAATTTAAGTACCGAGGAACAAACAATTAGGATTTCCCAAGATCTAGCAGCTTCCACCCTAAAGGATAGATGGGCCTGAAATCTGATATTCTGAAAAGCAAAGAAACTGGGAATACAGCCAAGAATAAGCTATCCAGCTAAAATGAGCATTATCTTTGAGGAAAGAAGATGGACACTCAATGATATAGGTGAATTTCCCCCATTTCTAATGAAAAGACCAGAACTGAACAAAAAAATTGATCTCTAAACACAGAACTCAAGAGAAGCAGAAGGTAAAAAGGAAAGGTAAAAAGGAAAAAAAAACTCTTGAGAACTATATTTCTGTTATAGGTATACTTAGAGAATGCAGGTAAAATTTGATCTTATTATGATAATATGAAAAAGAAATTAGAGGTAGAAAAGGGATCATATTGGAAGAAGAGAAAAAAGGAGGTAAAATAAGGGAAATTATATCTCATGAAGAGGCAAAAAACCCCAACTATTATAATTGAGGGAAAGAAGGAAAGGGGATGAGTATTGTGGGAATCTTACTCTCATCAGATTTGGCTCTAAGAGAGAATAACAGGCATATTTGGTATCACAAAGAAACTTGTCTTACCTTATAGGGATATAGGAGGAATAGGGGGAAAAGAAAGGGAAAAAATAATAAAAGGGAAAACAGAAGAATTAAGGGAAAGGTGTAAAAAGGGGGGGCTCTAAAGGAGGAGGACTGTTTGAGGTAAGTGGTCATCAAAAGCAAAACACTGAGGAGGAGGGAAGGGGGTAGGAAAGAGAAAAGCATAACCTAGGGTAAATAAGATGGCAGGAAATACAGAATTAGTTATTTTAACTGTGAATGTGAATGGGATGAACTCTCCCATAAAGTGGAAGTGGATAGCAGCCTGGATTAAAACCCAGAATCCAACAATATGTTATTTACAAAAACACATTTAAAGCATAATGATACATACAGAGTGAAGGTAAAGGGCTGGAGGAAAATATATTATGTTTCAGGTGAACAAAAAAAAAAAAAAAGCAGGGGTAGCAATCCTGATCTCAGATCAAGTAAAAGCAAAAATAGATCTAATTACAAGAGAAGGAAGGAAACAATATCTTACTAAAGGGTTCCATAGATAATGAAGCAATATCAATGCTAAACATATATGCACCAAGTGGTATAGCATGGAAATTCCTAGAGGAAAAGTTAAGAGAGATGCAAGAAGAAATAGATAGCAAAAGTATAATAGTGGGGGATCTCAACCTTGCTCTCTCAGAACTAGATAAATTGAACCACAAAATAAATAAAAAAGAAGATAAGGAGGTAAACAAAATGTTAGCAAAGTTAGATATGATAGATCTTTGGAGGAGGTTAAATGGAGACAGAAAGGAGTTTACTTTTTTCTCAGAGGTTCATGGAATTTATACAAAATTGACCATGTGTTAAGCCATAAAAACCTAAAAATTAAATGTAGAAAGGCAAAAATAGTAAATGCATTTTTTTTCAGTTCGTGATGCAATACAAATCACATGCAATATAAGGCTAGGAGAAAATAGACCAAAAAGCAATTGGAAACTAAATAATCCCATTCTGAAGAATGAATGGGTGAAACAGCAAATTACGGATACAATTATTGATTTCATCCAAGAGAATGACAACAATGAGACAACATACCAAAATTTATGGGATGCAGCCAAAGTGGTAAGAAGGAAAAATTTTATATCTCTAGATGCTTACTTGCATAAAATAGAGAAAGAGAAAAATCAATGAATTGGGCTTGCAACTAAAAAAAGTTAGAAAAAGAACAAATTAAAAAACCCCAATCAAATACCAAGCTTGAAGTCCTAAAAACAAAAGGAGAGATTAATAAAATTGAAAGTAAAAAAAGAAAACTATTGAATTAATAAATAAACCCAAAAGTTGGTTTTATGAAAAAGCCAACAAAATAGATAAACCTCTAGTTAATTTGATTAGAAAAAGGAAAGAGGAAAATCAAATTGTTAGTCTAAAAAATGAAAAGTGAGAAATTTCCACCAATGAAGAGGAAATTAGAGCAATAGATAGAAGTTACTTTGCCCAACTATATGCCAATAAATTTGATAACCTAAGTGAAATGGAGGAATACCTACAAAAATATGGATTGCCCAGATTAACAGAACAGGGAATAAATTACTTAAATAGCCCTGTTTTAGAAAAACAAATAGAACAAGCTATTAATCAACTCCCTAAGAAAAAAATCCCCAGGACCAGATGGATTTACATATGAATTCTACCAAACATTTAAAGAACAATCAACTCTGATATTATATAAACTATTTGAAAAAATAGGGAATGATGGACTCCTATCAAATTCCTTTTATGACACAGACATGGTACTGATACCTAAACCAGGTAGATGAAAACAGATAAAGAAAATTATAGACTAATTTCCCTAATGAATATTGATGCAAAAATCTTAAATAAAATATTAGCAAAGAGATTGCAGAAAATCATCCCTAGGATAATACACCATGACCAAGTAGGATTTATACCAGGAATGCAGGGATGGCTCAATATTAGGAAAACTATTAGCATAATTGACTATATCAATAACCAAATGAACAAAAACATATGATTATTTCAATACATACAAAAAAAGCATTTGATAAAATCCAACATCCATTCCTATTAAAAACACTAGAGAGTATAGGAATAAATGGACTTTTCCTTAAAATAGTCAGTAGCATCTATTTAAAACCATTAGCTAGCATCATATGTAATGGGAATAAACTGCAACCATTCCCAATAAGATCAGGGGTGAAACAAGTTTGCACACTATCACCATTACTATTCAATATTTTATGAGAAATTTTAGCTTTGGCAATAAGAGAAGAAAAAGAAATTAAAAGAATTAGAATAGGTCACGAGAAAACCAAATTATCACTCTTTGCAGATGATATGATGATATACTTAGAGAACCCTAGAGAATCAAGTAAAAACTATTAGGAATTATCCACAACTTCGGCAAAGTTGCAGGATACAAAATAAATCCACATAAATCATCAATATTTTAATACATCACTAACAAAATCCAACAACAAGAGATACAAAGAGAAATTCCATTTAAAATAACTGTCAATAGTATAAAATATTTGGGAATCTATCTGCCAAAGGAAAGTCAAGAATCATATGAGCAAAACTAAAAAACTTTCCACACAAATAAATTCAGATCTAAACAATTGGAAAAATATCAAGTGCTCTTGGATAGGTGAAGTGAATATAATAAAATGACAATACTACCTAAACTAATCTATTTGTTTAGTGCTATACCAATCAAACTCCCAAGAAACCATTTTACTGACCTAGAAAAAAATAACAACAAAATTCATCTGGAAGAATAAAAGGCCAAGAATTTCAAGGGAATTAATGAAAAATAAAAACCTCAGATGAAGTTGGCCTAGCTGTACCAGATCTAAAACTATATTACAAAGCAGTGGTCATCAAAACCATTTGGTACTGGCTAAGAAACAGAGTAGTTGATCAGTGGAATAGATTAGGTTCACAGGACAAAATAGTCAATGACTATAGTAATCTAGTATTTGACAAACCCAAAGACCCCAGCTTTTGGGATAAGAAGTCACTGTGACAAAAACTCCTGGGAAAATTGGAAACTAGTATGCAGATATTAGGCATTGACCCATACCTAATACCTTTTACCAAGATAAAATCGAAATGAGTTCATCATCTAGACATAAAGAATGATATTATAAACTAATTAGAAGAACATAGGATAGTTTACCTCTCGGATCTGTGGAGGAGGAAGAAATTTGTGAACAAAGAAGAACTAAAGATCATTATCAATCACAAAATAGATGAGTTTGACTATATCAAGTTAAAAAGTTTTTGTACAAATGAGACTAATGCAGGAAAGATTAGAAGGGAAGCAATCAACTACGAAAACAGTTTTTACATTCAAAGGCTCTGATAAAAGCCTCATTTCTAAAATATATAGAGAATTAACTCAAATTTATAAGAATTCAAGCTATTCTTCAATTCATAAATGGTCAAAGGATATGAACAGACAATTTTCAGATGAAGAAATTGAAACTCTTTCTAATCATATGAAAAGGTGCTCCAAATCACTATTGATCAGAGAAATGCAAATTAAGACAACTCTGAGATACCATTACATACCTGCCAGATTGGCTAAGATGACAGGAAAAAGTAATGATGAGTATTGGAGGGGATGTGGGAAAACTGAGACACTGATACATTGTTGGTGGAACTGTGAATGGATCCAAACATTCTGGAGAGCAATTTGGAACTATACTCAAAAAGTTATCAAACTATGCATACCCTTTGACCCAGCAGTGTTTCTACTGGGCCTATATCCCAAAGAGATCTTAAAGGAGGGAAAGGGACCCACGTGTGCAAAAATGTTTGTGGCAACCCTTTTTGTAGTGGCTAGAAACTGGAAACAGAATGGATGCCCATCAATTGGAGAATGGCTGAATAAATTATGGTATATGAATATTATGGAATATTACTGTTCTGTAAGAAACGACCAACAAGATGATTTCAGAGAGGCCTGGAGAGACTTGCATGAACTGATGATGTTGATATATGATGATCGATTCTGATGGACATGGTTCTCTTCAACAATGAGATGATTCAAATCAATTCCTATTGTTCAGTGATGAAGAAGGCCATATACACCCAGGGAGAGAGGCCTGTGGAATCTGAGTGTGGACCATACCATAGCATTTTAATGCTTTCTGTTGATGTTTACTTGTATTTTTTTCCTTCTTATGTTTTTTTTTTCTTTTTTTTTTTTGCTTTTAGCTGAGGCAATTGAGGTTAAGTGACTTGCCCAGGGTCACACAGCTAGGGAATGTTAAGTGTCTGAGACCAGATTTGAACTCAGGTCCTCCTGACTTCAGGGCTGGTGCTCTATCCACTGCGCCACCTACCTGCCCCTTTTTTTCTTTTTCTTTCTCTTTCTAGATCTGATTTTTCTTGTGCTGCAAAATAACTGTATTGATATTTATGCATATATTGGAATTATCATATAATTAACATATTTAACATGTATTGGACTACCTGCCATCTAGGGGAGAAAGTGGGGGGGGGAAAGAGGGAAAAATTTGGAACAGAAAGTTTTGCAAGGGTCAGTGTTGAAAAATTACTCGCATGTTCTGTAAATAAAAAGCTTTAATTAAAAAAAAAAGTAATGTGTCCATGGTCACATAACTAAGGAATTGTGGTCAAATTGTTAATATACTTGTATTTCTATATTCAGTAAGATATATCCTTGTGTCAATGAAATCATAGATCTAGTTGCTATCTTTACCAATAAAAAGAACTCATTGAATAACTGAAGAAACAAAGAAAGAACAATAAAGAAATATTAATAATAAGAATAATAATAAAGAAATGTAATAACCGAGAAAACTAGACATGTTAATGAGACAGTAAGAAGTTTCTCTGACCTGATTTCTAAATTCCTAATGAATGAAGGGTGAGGGAAAGGAAAGATCAGAAAAGAAATCTCATTGTGGATCAGAAGGGGCTTAACAGGGTAAACAGAAATAAAGAAGTAGGCATTCTTCTAGAGATGTCTATTTTTAAAAAGTTTATAATTGATAGATGGCAAAATGTACTATAAGATAGAAATATCTAGGTGGCACAGAATAGGAGGCTTGAAGTGAGGAATACTCATCTTCATGAATTCAAATCTGGCCTCAAACCCTTGCTAGCTGTGTAACTCTAGGCAAGTCATTTATCCATTTGCCTTACTTCCTCAAGATAAAGTGAGCTAGAGAAGGAAATGGCAAATTATTACAGTATCTTTGCCAAGAAAACCCCAAAAGAGTTATAAAGAGTCAAATATAATTAAAGAGAAAATATAAAATATCATTATAACAACTATTATTATTACTATTATCTGTTATATCTAGATCTGAATACTTATTCATTTACTATCTACCAGTGAGCTGCCATATTTTTATGTAAATCAATACAGTAAATATTTATTAAATGTCTAATGTATGCCTAATATATTTTCCCCATTGAAAGTGGATTAAAAAAAAATTTAATTCCTGTATTCAAGAAGCTTTTAGTCAAGAAGAGAATTCATGATTTCCACATGTAAACTAGTTATATAAACTTAAAGTATCAGTGAAAATTGCATTAAGTGCCTAAGAAAAGAGAAAATAATATGATGGACCCAGAAAGATCTATGTTTAGATGCAGCCTCTGCTACTTAATGGCTTTGGTGATCCTGGGGAAAATCACTTATTTTTTTAGTGCTTTGGGCATTATAGATTATAAATAATTCTCTAAGTATATAAATTGAAGATAAAGTGTGGATCTGCATGAGTTGAGGAAATCACTCCATCTGGGAATTCCTTATACCAATGAAGTTATATTTACTTATAAAAAGAGCTCATTTAAAAAATACTGGGGAAAACCAGATATGAGTGTTTTTAGATTTTAAGTATTCATCTAGGAAAGATTCTTTTTTTCTACACATAAAGCAATTATATAGCTTGCATTATATTGTTTTGATGGCTTTTACTTTTCTACCAGTCATCTACCAATGTACAACCTCCATAATACCTTTCCTGTCTAATCAGCAGGTGGAATTGCTAGCTACAAGCTAACTCATCATAGGAATGAATCACTAACAAGCTCCATTCTTACTCCAGTACATCCTCTATCTCAATACTAGAGAAATTATAGGAGTCCTTTTCTCTCCTACTTTCTCTGTGGATATCAATGTTCATTTTGACAGTCTAAGAGGTGTAAAGTCAGTGAAAAATTATTATTCCAAAGCACCTCTCAAGCCATTACTCTTTGGGGAAATCCACAGTCCATCATATATAAGGGATCCTCATTCATGTAAACAGCATAATTGAGTAGATCAAATGAGGAAATAGAAAAGGATACTACTACCATATAGAGTTTTTACTCATAGGCAAAAAACCAACCAAAAAGAATAAAATCACAATAAGTTTAAACATGCCATGTGGCCAGACCCTCAAACTTCTAGGCAGAGGCTACCCACAACCAATCTTTAGGGATGATCAGAGCCCAGAAGGTTTAGGAAAGACACAATTCGAGGTTTTTTTTTTCTGTTTTTTCACCTCCTTCACTTCCTTACCCTTTTCCAAGATAGCAAGCAATCTGATAAAGGTTAAATATGTGCAGTCTTTTAAAGTATATTTCCAGATTTGTCATGTTGTGCAAGAAAAATCAGACCAAAAGAGGAAAATAAACCCACAAGAAAAAGCAAGCAAACAAGCTAACAAAAAAGTGAAAATACTATGTTTCAATCCACATTCAGTCTCCACATTGGATGCATATGGCATTTTCCTATCCCAAATCTATTGAAATTGTTTTGACAATTCAAGTGTTTAGCTCCACAGGCTTCTTTCCACCCTGGAAAACAAAGGTTATTTATGAAACAAAACACAGTTCTCAAATGCTGTAGCATTTACTACAAAGTGATGAGGAGGTAGAGTCAAGGGCATGGAGAGAAATTCTTCTGGCTTCCATTCCTCTCTTCAGATAATGTAAGTCTTCCAAATTAATGTACAAGCTTCACCCATGTTATTTCTGTCTCCTCTCTTGCCCTTTCCCCTAGGCCAATGCTAGCTAGCTTCCCAGCTCTTTGGATCTTTTTGCCTTATCTCACAAATAAATGAAGTTCTATGGGAAGGATGCATGACTTACTTTGTTGTTGTCTAGTTGATTATACATGTCTAACTCTTGATGACTCCATTGGGCATTTTCTTGGCAAAAATACTAGTTTGCCATTTTCTTTCCTACCTACTCATTTTGCAGATAGGGAAACTGAGGCAAATGAAGCAATGGGAAAATAGGTTTGCTAGGTAAGATTACATGGAAATCAGACTGGTTTTTCAAAGGAAAGAGCTTTATTATCAAAAAAGTAGGATGGGACCAAGCAGCATCGGGGGACTGGTTGGGGAGGAAGGAAGAGAAGGGAGGGTGAGGATGCTTATTCTGCCCATTGGTTAGACCCATCTTAAGATGTTTGCTTCCTAACATTTGGCCAACTTTTGTGCAAAACAAGGAACAGAAACATGTAGCAGGACCCAAATTTCCCCATATCTTGTTTAGCGAGACTCAAACCCTCTGCACCTGACCTGGTGGGCAACAGCATTTTGTTTTTCTGCCCCCTGCAATTAGTCACTAACAAAGCCACTGCAGGGACCCATTCCAAAGTAATTTGCCCAAGATCATACAACTAGTAAGTATCTGAGGTTAGATTTGAACTTGGGTCCTCCTGACTCCATACCTGGTGATGTGAACTTGCTTTCTTCCTCTGTCAGAAAGAAGCCCATCTGGCTATTACCAGGCATAACCTATTACCAGACAATCCTGTTTGTATAGAATAATTGTGAGGATGGAACTCTCTATCAGCCTCTACAATCTAATCCCAACATTTGAGCATTTTTAAACAAACTTTTGAGATATTGATTAGCATATCTTTTAGACCTATCTAAGACTTGATCTTCCAGATATTCCATCTGGCTCCTCCTTGACCTCTCCCTCTGAGCAACATGGCATTTCCCCTCCTCTCTTGAGGAACCCCCAAGGGCATATTTTCGCCTATAAAAGATGTGCCCATAATGAAGATCTTTGTTAAGTCCTTTTCAGGGCTAAGCCCACTATGAGGTTTCTCTCTCTCTCTCTGTCTCTGTCTCTGTCTCTGTCTCTGTCTCTCTCTCTCTCTCTCTCTCTCTCTCTCTGTCTCTCTGTCTCTCTCTGTCTCTCTGTCTCTCTCTCTTTGTCTCTGTCTCTCTCTCTATCTCTCTGTTTCTCTCTCTCTCTCTCTGTCTCTCTTTGTCTCTGTCTCTCTGTTTCTGTCTCTGTCTCTCTCCCCCTTCATAGTGCCTTCTCTTTAATGGCATCTTTCTTTTTACATATAGCTAATTCTGGTTAGTCTGCTAAACTCCTGTATACATTTAACCTACCAGTCAATGGGATACTCAGGACTTGTGGCAAATTCCTTTAATGGATTCTTCCAAACTCCTTTTCTTGATAATGGTAACCTTATAGCTTATGTTTGCCACTGCTGGTCCTATTTTACTTTTTATTTTGTCTGTAACCTCTTCTCCTAAATAAACTTATTCTTTGGGAAAGAAAATAGCCATTGTGAATTTGTCACATGGTTATTTCAAACTAGGAATTGCTATGCTGGTCTCATCACCTGGCATTTTATCCACTGATCCACCTAGATGCCCATCATGGTTTACTAGATAAGACATAGCCAGAGTTAAATGGAGGCCTAAATTTTGTCTCCCTTGTCTTTTTCACTCCACTATACTGTTTCTAACATACATATACTCTCTTTAATAGAGATGTGAAGAAAATGCTTAAATCATTTCTATAGAAATATGAAGTGTTGATTCCAATATCCTTTCCACTATCAAAAAAATCACATGGTTCTTAAGGTTTGCAAAACATTTTCCTAACAATAATCAGAGGAGGGAAGTTGCACAAGAATAATTATCTTCATTTTATAGATGCAATGGCAGGTTAAACAACTTGGCTGAGGTTACATAACTAGGAAATATGTAGCAAAGGATTCAGATGCAGATCTTTCTGACTCCAAGGCCACCATGTTTTCCCCTGTAATGCATTATTTCTTTTTTTTTTTTATTTGCTCTCTTTGGGCATCAGTTTATTTTTTTTTTTGTTAAAGCTTTTTATTTGTATAACATATGTATGGGTAGTTCCCCAACATTGATCTTTACAAAGCTTTCCATTACAAATTTTACCCCCAGTCCCCTCCCCTCCCCTAGATGGCAGGAAGTCCACTACATGCTAATAATGTTGAAATGCTTGAGAAGTTATGCAAGAAAAATCCTATCTACAAGAAAAAAAAAAAGAATCAGAGAAAGGCAACACAATGCAAACAAATGTCAGTAGAGATCATGAAAATGTTATGTTGTAGTCCATATTTCATTTCCCTCTCTCTGGGTGTATATGGTTTTCTTCAGTGAACAACTGGGACTGGTTTGAGACAATTCTTTGTTGCAGAGAGCCATGTCCATCGGAATTGATCATCATGTAATACTGTTGTTGCTGTGTATGATGATCTCCTGGTTCTGCTCGTTTCACTCAGCATCAGTTCATGCAAGTCTCTCCAGGCCTCTCTGAAATCGTCCTGCTGGTCATTTCTTACAGAGCAATAATATTCCATAACATTCATATACCATAATTTATTCAGCCACTCTCCAATTGATGGGCATCCCTTCAGTTTCCAGTTTCTAGCCACCACAAAAAGGGCCGCCACAAACATTCTTGCACATGTGGGTCCCTTTCCCTCCTCTAAGATCTCTTTGGGATATAGGCCCAGTAGAAACACAATGCATTATTTCTTAAAGCAGAAACTTTATCAGCCATATGTGCTTTGTGCTTTTCCCCCCATTAAATGAAGATGGTCAACGAGTATTTGGATCATCAGTTTTTAAAGTGTAGTCCAGAGATCCTTCAGGGGAATCTTGGTGACTCTTTCTGGGGGTCTAGGAAGTGAAAACTATTTTCATAATAACAGTAAAACAATTTTATTTTTCAATATGGCAATATTGATAGAACTCAAGCAAATAAAAGCTGGGAGGCATTCTCAATAATATTTAAAAATATAAAGAAGTCATAAGACAAAAAAATTGAAAATTACTGATTAAAAGATGGCTTTTAAAGTGGATGCTTGCCTATGTTAGTATTTATAATTTATTTTGTGGTTTTATTTGTTTTTAAGAGAGTTTAATATATTGGTTTAGTTATTAAGTCTTCTACCTCCTATATACTGCCTTAAATAATTCCCTGGGAGATTTTAAAAATTTATCTCATTTTTAAAAAGAACTTAAGTGGAACTGTCTTTAAGAAATTCCAATAAGTAGCTTTTTTTACTTGTAGAAGTATACATTCAATATGATATATAGAGGGCTAGTCTTGAAGACAGGGAGATCTGGGTTCAAGTTCTTCTTCCTACATAAACTAGTTGCAAAACATCTGACTAATCACTTAACCAACCTCTCAGTTCCCCAAGCAACTCTCTAAAACAGAGAAATGACTGATTTGCCACAGTGGAGGTGCATTCCATACCAGTAATTTTTGGGTCAAGAAAAAAAAATGGAGGCACATTCCAAAACAAATAAATATGTTTTTTCCCTCGAATAACTGTTGCCTCCTCCTTTCAGTCACTGGTTATAATTCATTCTCTGGTTCATCATCTGCCTTTTTATTCTTAAATGACCTTTTTATCAGCCAAAAGCCAATATTTAGAAGTATATTTATATCCATTACCAACTTAAATGTTTTATAGGCATTTCAGGTTACTGTGATGCCAATCTCAACAATTTAGGAAGAATAGAATATTAGAGCTGAAAGAAACTTTAGAAATCAGCCCATCTATTTCCTTCAGTTAATAAATAGTATATGTGGATTCTCATGAAAAAAAGTAATGTTGGCCCTGGGGTGATAATATCCTTCTCTTCCCAAAATCATAGTGAATCGAGGGATAAACTGATATCTCTTTTCTGAACCCTTTTAGCTCTTTATTTGCATTACTTGTAATGACACTTATCATCATCATATCTTATACTTCCCTTAATATCCACTCCCTTAATGGAGGCCATGTTCCATGATCCAAGAATCTTTTAAAACAATGATTTCATGTGACTCTGAATCATGTAAAGCACTGATTCAGAAGAATTACAATTATGAGTCACCCAAAGGACACTGGAAAGGTCCATGACAAGCAGGAAAAAGTTGAAGACTGTTTCAATGCAAATTTACTCAGGAGAAGTGGCCTAAGTGATGTCTTCAGAGAACAGTATGACTAAAAAAGGAGTCAATTTGTGCATGAAGCAAAAGAAAAAGATAATTAATGGAAAACCTGTACATTCAACTGACACAATATTAGGAGATTTAGAGGAAAATCTGCTATGGTGGTGGAGATAATTATGGAGGAATTATAGGAGGCTATGGGTAAGCATGAGTAAGTTGTGATTTGCATCACTTCAAAGAATACTCACATTACTAAAATCATGGAGTAGTATCTGTACTTCTTGTCAAATCATAACTTGATAAGCATAAACACTCTTCTGCCTAGTACCTCTGGATTATCATTAGTTCTGAATTAAGGAATTTTTCTGTATTGCCATCATCTTTTTAAACAAGCACCTAATTGAACATATGATCCCAGATTGAGAGGTGAAAAGATCCTCAGAATCTATCTCATTTATTATAGAGGAAAGGAAATTGAAGTCCCCAAAGGTCATATGACTTGTGTAAGGTCACACATATTGCATGTGACATATAAGGGCATAAAAAGTATTTTTAAAATTTAATGACTATCTTCATTTAAGTTACTCAGCAAAGATGAGTTGGATAATCTTTTTGTTTAATTGGCTTAATTGAATGAAAATTCTGTGCAAAGTAATTTCTAATCTTCTTTTCCACATGGGTTTATATTTAGCTCATTTACTTGTTCATGCCTCTGCTCTGCTTATTTTTAACTCATTATTCTTTTTGTTCTCGAAGCCTGAGAATTCATTTAGTTATTATAGTCATACCTGGATCTTAAAGCTATCCATATTTTCAAACTTTGTATCTCTTTTATCACATATATATGGATATGTGTATATGTATATATAAATAAATATATGAACACATACTATACATTATAACACTATATAAATTCATATATATATATATCCATGCATATGTTTGTGAGAGGATATATCTACATCAATCTAGAGATGGACAGAGAAACAGAGAGACAAAGAGAGACACACATAGAGATAGAGAAAGAGAGAGAGAGAGAGAGAGAGAGAGAGAGAGAGAGAGAGAGAAAGAGAGAGAAAGAGAGACAGAAAGAGAGAGAGAGAGAGAGAGAGAGAGAGAGAGAGAGAGAGAGAGAGAGAGAGAGAGAGTTATTTTGGGTCAGTGCTTCAAAATGCCATTGAGGCAGTTTGGAAATATATATTATCTGAATCAATTCTTGATCCCAATCAGTAACAAGAAAGAAGGAAATGCAATGGCATACTCTCTTCACTTATTCATACCTATTTTATTTGGGGGAAGGGAGAATTAGGAGAGGATTTGGGAACAGCACAAGTGGAGGAGAGGTTAAGAAGGACATATACTAAATGAATCAGATTTGTTGTGTGGATCAAAGGAAATGATAGATTTGAAGGACTTGTAATCAATGAAATGATAAATAAATGTTAATTATTATTTTCTAGAAGTTACTCTTGCTTGGACATCTAACATTGACCATCATTAATTTTATTTTCAGGCTTCAACTTTTTTTTTCTCTCCCTCTCTGCAATGACTTGCTTCAGTTTGTCTTTTGATCATGATCAAGTATTTAACTGGGAGAGGCCAGTCCTACTGCATGTCATATCCTGCTATGAAATGATTTTGGAGATTGTCTCATAATGCAGGTCAGGCTAGAGATTTTCTTCCCTCAATAACAATATTATTACTGCCACTTGTGTTTCTAACCAGGATCTTAGCATCAAAGAAATCATAAATAAGGCCATGAATATATAAAAGCAAAACTCTGACACTGTGATTTATAAGCTCATTTAAAGAAACAAAAATAAATTCCAAATATTGTAGAATAATTGACATTTTAGACAATATTTCAAAGTTTAAAAGGTGTTTTGTATACCTTCTCTCATTTCAGCATCACAATATTTCCATCAGGTAGGGACCGCAGTAACCATTCTGATTTTATAGATGAATAAAGTGAGAAAGAGAAGTAAATGATTTGTCCATTTGACCAGAATAAAGACCAGATGCCAAGTTCAGAAAGATAACTATATGAACAGGGCATAAATATAATATACCTCTGATAGAAGATAGACATTATTTTCCTGTGCATGTGAGAATGCCTCATGCCTCAAAAAAATCTACATCAGCATGGTAACTGTCTAATATGACCCCAAACTGATATGCCATCGGCTACAATAATCACTAAGTGCCTCATTAGCATTAACTAGCTATATTGTACTGGTACTTCTTAGAATTTAAAAGAATTATAGCAGATTATTTGTAAGATTTAGAATCTCCTGAAAAGGATGATTATGGGAAGTATGAACTGATACCCTGGTTTCCTCCTGAAACATATTCCCATAGCAAGCAGAAGCATTCAAAATCATTTCATTGATTTTAGAGCCATTCTCTGGGAATAAAAAGGGGGGAGCTGTAGTTCAACTTTTCTGCCACTAGATGGAAGACTTGTTCAGTGGTCAACTGTAGAATTAGGCTCCCTTCCCAAGAGCTGGTGTAGGAAATTAATGAAGATTGATGATAATGATGATGATCATAATCATGATGGTGGTAGTGATAGAGGCAACTATTGATTAAACACTACTGATGCTGTTACTACTGACATTGCTTTAAAATTCATAAAGCATTTTGTACTTATTTTATTTGATTTTAACTGTTGAGGAAGGTACTAGTG
Organism: Myrmecobius fasciatus; assembly: GCA_023553655.1. Classification (NCBI taxonomy): domain Eukaryota; kingdom Metazoa; phylum Chordata; class Mammalia; order Dasyuromorphia; family Myrmecobiidae; genus Myrmecobius; species Myrmecobius fasciatus. Next base: position 49,290 of record JAJPUD010001513.1, on the reverse strand, counting down.
ATGTTTATTATTCTTAAGTGTTATTATCCCCATTTTATAAATAATGAAACTTAGGCTAAGAGGTTTTATGACTTGCCTAGAATCATAGAGTTAGTAACTGTCAAATGCTAGTTTTGAACCTAATTCTCTCCTATTTTCAATGCCAAAATTCCATTTATTGCCCCAAACTGGCTCCCATGAGAAGTGCTAAATTGAGTTTGTAATTTGTAGTTCAGTAGCAGATCAATAAATGATTATTCTGCTGACAGTGTTAGAGATTTAGCAAACTGTAATTGGTCAGTTGGAAAAGTCACATCTTTCCTTCCTTCCTTCCTTCCGTCCTTCCTCCCTCCCTTCCTTCCTTCCTTCTTTCCCTCTTTCCCTTTCCTCCCTCTGTCCACATAGGGTATCATATCCTTCCCTACAGATGCTCCTGAAAGCATTTTCTTTTCTTTTCTTTTGTTCTTCTGAACTCTCCCAAGATATCTTGGGGTTTACTAGCTAGATTTCTTAAGGACCATGCCTTAAACTAAAACCAATCTGATTCTTATTGATTAGTCATTAGTAGGTCCCAGACCAAGTCCCATTTGGTCAATGTTTGGGTTCTGATTGATTCAGATTGAATGTAAATAACAATCATTTCTGCTTTGACCAGAAATGGTCTCCCCTTCCCAGATTCACTTATTTTTTTATTTAGGGTTTTGGTTTTTTTTTGACTAGACAAAAGAGGAGATTCTTTGACTCAATTGCTATCTATCCGGAATGCTACCTGAATGAGTGTGGCCTCAGTCAAACTGAGACTTATTGATGACTTTAGCTTAAAAAGATCAAGGTCTGCCATTGCATCCAGGGCCATCTTCACTCTTCCTTATCTATAACTGGCCACTGGACCCAGATGACTCTGGAGAGGGAAAGTAAAGCAGGTAACCTTGCACAGTCCTCTCTCACTTAAATCCAACTTGTTTGTCATGACATCAGCTCCCTAATGTCATGATCTTCTTCAAGAACAAAGAACAAACAACATATAACCTTGTCGTTCACTAATTTTTCCAGATATCTCTCTACCTATTTAACTTAGTTTCTAATTTTGTGATGTCAAGTCTATAGCTTATTATATTCTTTTTATCCATTCTATGTCTTCATTCTGGCTCAGTCTAGCTCATACTATTCTGGTGAAAAGCTGATTTAGAACAATAGGATTTAATAATAGCTAATATTTGTATATCCTTATTATGCATCAGGCACTGTAATAAGCAATTTTCAGTTATTATTTCATTTGATCTTCACAACAACCCTAAGAAATAGGCACTATTGTTTTCCCCACTTTATAGATGAGGAAACTGAGATAAACAGGTTAAGTAACTCTCCCATGGTCACATAGCTAGGAAGTGTCTGAGACTGAATTTGAATTCACGTCTTTCTGATTAGGCCCACTACTCTATCCACTTGTCCCTTCCCCAATCCACCTTTACCACACAAATCCAAATTTAAAGTTAGAGCAGACTTTAAAGATTATCTAGTTCAACCTCTTCATTTTGTGGCTGAGTCAATTGATTCATAGAAATGTGAATTAACTTTTCAAGGTCTCATGGTAAATATATAGCAGAACCAAGATTAAGACTCAGGTCCCTTGATTTTAGATCTAACACTCTTTCCACTGCCATACCAATTTAGAAATAGTTGTTTATTTGCATTTTAACTCTTAAACTTACTTTTTATTATTTTGTATTTCTAATCTCCTAGAGATTATCTTTCTCTTCAAGACTTGAAGAAAGTCTTGAGAAATTGGTAGCAACTTCATGCCCAGGCTTCTTCTTCATTTCACACCAAAAAGCTAAATCATATACAAGCAGCACTAGATTAACCATTAGGGATCTAAAGAAAGGCAAACATAATCCCTGTGCTGGAGGAGTACACTTGGTAATGGGCCAAGGGGTATTATTGAAAAAGTGAACTACTTGTCAGAAAACCTAAGTTTAAGCCCCACTTCTGCTTCATCTCTGTGTCCTTCAATTTTCTCATCTACAAAATTAAGGGTCCATGCTACTCTTACTACTTGCCTCATAGGAACATAAGATTATTCTGAACAATGTGCTTTGGAAATTAAGTTACTGCACAAATGGGAGATATGATAATCTCATTTGATCTTTCATGCCTACCATGTAAGTTAAGTTAGTTAAGCAACATTATCTTCATTTTGAAGGTGAGAAAATTGAGACTGTGAGCATGAGATGCAGGGCAGCACATCCAGTCAGTCTCCTAGTAAGAGAGTCCGGCTTTTTGAATCTAATTCGGTGTTCTTTGCCCCATATGAGGATGCCATTGTTGCTTGCCTCACATACATAAGGGTCCAAGACAGGTGTTTGAGAACCATGTTTTCCTACTTACTTACAATACCGCTAAGTGGTCTTAGGGCTTAGGTTGAAGAACTTTGCAGGTTGTAGATGTGATATTTTGTCATTTTCCACACTTCCTTGCTTCCCTAATGAACACAAGCTTGGTTATAACAGTGTCATGTTTTTCCTGTATGCTGGGCAACTTCATCAGTCTCCATTGTGCATCACACCAAGAAGACTTCACTTCATTCGCACTGACCTTTCACCTATGGAGTGGCGTGTAAGGACAGAATTTATGATTTGAATAGTTGACATACGTGCTCACAAAACTGATTTATATCTCACTTTTTTGATTTATGAAATATGAGACTGATTTAGAAGCCATGCCATTTTGCGTGTTATAGCATTGATTTAAAAGTCATTCAACTGATTTATAGTTTGTGTCAGTGAATTATAAATCACATCTTTAATTTATAGATCACTCAACTGGCTTCTCTGCCTGCAGTTTTTTTTTTCAATAGTTCTATGGTTCAGTCTTTTTCCCCCTTCATTTTTGTGCAAAAGAAAAAACAATTTAAGTTGACTGTATTAATATTCCAAATCACAGAGTGCTCCTAGGTCTTTACACCAGAGACATGCCAATAATATTGTATTTTCATTTATTCATTTACGACCTCATAAATTGCTTTAATCTCCTGGTTTTTTTTCTACCCTTGAGTTTCTGCCATTGAATTTTAAATGAAATCCCTGAAATGATTGTCCAAGTATCTTTGCAGGAGGATGTCTTAATTTCCAGAGGTGATCCTTTTTTCCTTTTACAAGCAAAGAAAGGAAACCAGAATCTGAGTATAAGAAATCCCTAACATAAATGTTACAAAAATGTGTTTATAAGCAGGTATTCAGAATTTAAAGCACATTTCACCAAGAAACATGAGTATATCTGACCCTGAGGTCCTTGGGCCAATCCCTCAAAACCTATTACATAATGTATCTGAAAGAGAGCATTAATCATACTAGAGAATGTCACCACCATAAGTAGCATTGTTTCCATGAAAAAAATTGTAATCAAGGTGCCAGTGGCAGAAATGTTTCCTTCTGATATTAGAGAATAGAGATTCCTCCTTCCACCTTCTTCTCACCCATACTGCAGTAACATTCCAGACTCTTTTGGCTCCAAGCCACTGTTGGTTACTCCCCTAGCCCTGAACAGGGAATCCAAGATGGTAGTGGCTAGACCAGGGGGTAAGAAGTAGAGGCAGGGACTTTGGAACAAGGAGTAGAGTAGAAGATGAAGGATGATGACTATCTCAGAGTCTGGGAGTATATAGACAATAGGGTCCAAGCACACCCTCACAAATCTTCCCATGCTTGGGTGGGAGTAGAGAGGTCTAAATCAAAAGATGAAACAAGACTTAGAAAAATGGTAACAAGACGAGATGGAGCAGCAACTATGTGTGTAAGGGGAAGGGAGGAGACTAAATTAAGGAGTAGTTCATGTATTTATTTTTTCACTTTTCAGTCCTTGAATTGCATAATCTGTTTTTGCATTGGGATGAAAAATAGGAACAAAACTGCACAGAAGGAGGGATCTAAGTAGCTCTAGGATGTGGTGACTACAGGCAAGCAAGAGTGGTTATAGTCTCCAATCTCAGGTGGCTATTCATTTATTTTCTATTTTGAAATGAAACCTAAACATCATTAAAGATTCTGTCTATAGAAACCATCCATCACTTTTCCGAGGATAAACCTTCAACATTAGAAGGAAGATAAATGTCCTATGAATGAATCTACTGATGCTAAATATACGTTGATAAAGAAAGTGATGATCCTAGAGGAAAGTAATATATTGTTCTAGAGCACTCTTCTTTGGCTAGACTATCTCTAGCCTGTTTTTAGTTCTGGACACCATATTTTAAGAAGAATATAGATAATAAGCTGGAATGGATTTTGACTCTGATGGTTAGCATAGTTACAGGACTAAAGAACCACACACCTAAGGATTTAATGAAAGATTGGAGTGTACGGTCTCGATTTATGGACTAAACAGGTCTTCAGGTATTTGAGGAATCATGGATTCATAGTTCTGTAGGTAGAAGGGACCTCACAGGCTAACTGGTATAACCATTCGCTTTACAAATGAGGAAAATGAAGTTCAGAAAGTATGGCTTGTCCAAGATCACACAGCTAGCTGGAAGCAGAATTTAAATTTAAGTTCCCAGACTACTGTGCCAATGCTCTTATGGAAATAGAATTAGACTTATTTTGCTTCATTCCAGAAGGCATCTGCAGCAGCAATAAGAGAAAATTAAAAAGAGGCAGATTTAGGCTTGATATAAGAAAATATTGCTAACAATGAAACTTTTCTCAAGTGGAATACTGGAGATAATAGAATTTCTATTACAGGAAGTTTCAAACTTTACTTTCCATCTGCAGCTCTGCTTAGTTTGAACTCTATGGAACATAATACCTTTCCCAGGATTAGCTGAGCACTTGAAATCTCATTATGATTTATTTTTCTCTAACCTATTTTACTCTAATGTGACAGGACTGCGTTTAGTTCTAGGTTGCACATTTTGAGGTGAAATGTTCACATTTAAAACCACATTAAGAGGAAGATGAGCAAGATGGTAAGACTGTAATTTTTTTTTTTTTGCCTTGGGAAAAACTTGAGTATGAGGATCAGAGTAGGAGAGAGGAAGCGGACATAACTTCATATTTACAGTATTGTGTATAAAAAATAGATTTATTGTTTGGTTTTCTAGAACTGAATTAATGGAAGCTAGAGGGAGGCAGAACTTAGAATGAAAAAAATAAAATAAAACAAAAACTTACTAACAATTAAGAGTTATCCAAAAATTAAATGTATTGCCTTGAGAGGGAATGATTTCTTTGCCAATGAGATTCCCAATCAATTGTTGGGGGATACTGTAAGAAGGTATTCATGCTTCAGGTAAGATATTGGATAAAGGAAGGATATAATTCTATTCATATCCAGAATTAGTTTTAAAAGAATTTTTTTTCCAGAAACAAAATATAGGCATAAAATGGAAGTTTGAATAAAATGGTAAAAAACAATACCTCAAAGTGATATTTATTCAAAGATATAAAATGACATTTAATTTAACATAGAGGTTTTCTGATTCTAACTAGAAACCACTGAAGAGGCCCTACTTCTCCATGCCTGTTTATCACCCTTGTGCCAGAAAAAAGAATGGCAGAATTTGCATGCTTCTGAGAAAGGGGAGGGCATCATCAATAACAGACTGATACTTAACTGTCCTACTTAACTGTCCTGTTGATGGTATTGGTCAGAAATTTGGGAGGTGCTGGGAAACTTCTCTTCCCATCAGAGTGTTGATATTCAAGTGGGTGTCCAGGTAGTGACTTCATCACATTGTGACATGTGAGTGTGAGGATGTAAACTATCCCTGGCTTCCTAGGAAATATAAATAGGATTATCTAAGAAAGAAGGTCAGAAGCAAAGTCAGACTATGGAGATTCTTTTTACTATCTATCCCTGGCCTTTCTATCAATTATAGGCCAGACTAGCTATGATTACTTGTTTCCTTTTTTTCAGGCTGTGGACCACATCAAAACTCCAAGGTTCTAGTTTTATCCCTGCCAGAAATGACTTTTATGATGTTAAATAAGTCACTAATTTCTCTGGGCCTTAATTTCCTCACAGGCAAAATGAGAAAAAGGAACTAGATGATGTCTAAGATGACTTTCAGTTCAATGATTAACAATTACTGAACCCTTACAAATAGGTAATGGAAAGATGACCAATTTACAGGCCAATGTGAAAGAAGGAAATTACGGAAGATTTAAGAGTTCTGGAGGAAGTGCAGGTACAAACTATGTTAATTGCTCAATGAGTTAAAATTTTGGAATACTTTATTCCAAAATCCATCTGAATTATATCAACCTACTTGCAAATATTCTAGTGTTAATAGAAAAATATAGCTGTACCCATCTGGTTGGTGGTGATATGATTTATTTTGGGTTTTCAAGGCACACAGCAACAGCTAGCCTTTTGAGAGGCAATTCCCTGAAGTTATTACAAAAAAGTTATTACACCAAAGTGATCCAGTAATCCTTCACCACCAGCTCAGTGTTTTGGATGTTAATTTTAACATCTGATTCCCTCACTTTCCCCTACCTCCGGGAAGGAAGAAGGGAGAATTTTTGTTAGGCATGATAGTTAGGAATTATAGAAACACTGATGGCAATATACAGCTTCTCTTTGTCCTTCAAAATCTCTAGCCCTGTCTCTTCTGCTACAGTGAAATAAGAAGTCTGATGTTTAAAATGAAGAAAAGAGAAAAAGCATAAGTTTTGGAAATTTTCAGTTGGACTGTTATAATTGCTTTGTATTGGTGGGCATCTGTGAGGTTGCTTGGTGAAGATAGAAAATTGTTCTTAGAATCAGAATAGACCTAGACCAGATAATTTAACCTCTCAGTGTCTGTAAGCCATCTTCTTCTTAATAGTATTTTATTTTTCCAAATACATGCAAAGATGCTTTTCAACATTCACCTTTGCAAAACATTTGTTCCTCTCTCCTCTCCCTCCTCTCTGAGAGAGCATGCAATGCGAAAGATTAAATATGTGCAATTCTTCAAACATATTTCTGTATTTGTCTTACTTCACAAGAAAAATCAAGAAAAATGAAATCAAAAGAAAAAAAAACACAAGAAAGAAAAAACGAGCACATAAACAACAACAGAAAAGCTGAAAATACTATGCTTTGATCAATCTCCATAGTTCTTTCTCTAGATGCAGATGACACTTCCCATCATAAGTCTTTTGGAATTGACATCTTTAAGACAATAAATTTCATAATAGGTCTGGTGACCTGCTTAGGCAGAGGAAGTTTCCATAATGAAAATTCCTTATATAAATAAATCATGGGTCTGGTTCAAAAAAAAAAAAGAACTGAGACGTTGTTGTGTAATTGTGTTTCCATCTTCATGAATTTTGTTGGTGTGGTACATTATTTTAAAAGAAGAAAAACACATGAATGGCATATATCTGTAAGAGACTCATAATTAGAATTCTGCTTTGTTCTGACAGAAGCAAACCTGTACCTGCATCACTGGAAGAAATATTCTCTTTTTGGGAAACATACATCTATCAAAGAATCATGCTTTTGTGAATGAGCAGTGGTCAGAATTTATAGTGATATGTTTTAGTCAAAAAATAATTAACTGAATTTTACATGGCATATTAAAGTTTGCAAAGACTTTATTTACTTTCCATCTTTGCAACACCATTATGTGATATTACAACTGTCATTCGTTCAATAAATAGGTGCTCAGTTGTGAATTAATCTAACCATTTTGAAGAGCAATTTGGAACTATGTCCAAAAGGCTATCAAACTGTGCATATCCTTTGATCCATCAGTGTCTCTACTGGTCCTATATCCCAAAGAGATCATAAAAAAGGAAAAAGGACCCACATGTGCAAAAATGTTTGTAGCAGCACTTTTTGTGGTGTCAAAGACTGTAAAATGACTTCCTTGTTGGAACTCCAGTTGGAGAATGGCTCAATAAGTTATGGTATATGAATGTTATGGAATATTAAATTGTTCTCTAAGAAACAATCAACAGATTGATTTCACAAAGACCTGGAGAGACTTCCAGGAATTGATGCTGAGTGAAGTGGACAGACCAAGAGAGCACTGTACACAACAACAATAAGATTGTGATGATCAACTATGATGGACTTGACTCTTTTCATCATTGAGGTTATTTAGGCCAATTCCAATAGACTTGTGATGGAGAGAACTATCTACATCCAGAAACAGGACTATGGGGATTGAATGTAGATCACAACATAGCATTTTCACCATTTTTGCTGTTGTTTGCTTGCCTTTTTTTCCTTTCTAATTTTTTTCCTTTTTGAGCTTATTTTTCTTATGCAGCATGATAAATGTGGAAATATTTTTAGAAGAATTGAACATATTTAATCTATATTAGATTTCTTGTTGTCTAGGGGGAAAAGGTGGGGAGAAGGGAGGGAGAAAAATTTGGAACACAAGATTTTGCAAAGGTGAATATTGAAAACTATCTTTGCATGTATTTTAAAAATTAAAAACCAGTACTAAATTTTTTAAAAATAAATAGGTGTTAAATTAATTCTCCTTATTTCATAATATGTTATTTTTTTTTATTGAGGCAACTGGGGTTAAGTGACTTGCCCAGGGTCACACAGCTAGGATGTGTTAAGTGTCTGAGACTAGATTTGAACTCAGGTCGTCCTCCTGACTTCAGGGCTGGTGCTCTATCCACTGCGGCACTTAGCTGCCCCTCATAATATATCCTTAAAAATTTAGTATTCCTAAATAAATGTATTCTGATTTGATAGAACCAAATCAACTTTCCAATAAACACCAATTATTCTTTTTCTCTTTAAGTACCTTGGATTTCTTTGAAAAGACTATTAGAAGTCATGGCACTTGGTTTCTAGTGTTGGCTCTACTGTGTGACTTTGAGCATTCATATTTATCCTCTTCCTGCATCTTCCTCTTATAGAGTTTCTATGGAATTAATATATGCACAAACTTTTATATAGACATATGCATACTGTTGATGGAAACAATAAATGAAAGAGCGCTAATTAAGTGTATACTACATGTTACATGCTAAAAATTGTGCTAAATTCTGAGGGTACAAATATATTTATCTTTTTTTAGTAAAAGCAAGGCAGTTTTGCTCTCAAGAAGTTTATATGGTAATAAGGAAAGGCAATACATATTGGGAAATAATGGCTAAGGAGGAATGTTTGGGTCAGGAGAACTAAAGATATGTTAAATGGAGTCATAGAGTACTTAATTGATATGATCTTTCCTGGAAATGATGGTGTGATAATGTTGATTTGATTACTTTTCACAGAGAGGAAGAGAGAGACAGACAGATAAAGAGAATCAAAGACAGAGAGACAGACAGACAGACAAAGAGACTAGAGAGAGAAAAATAGAGACAGATGCAGAGAAAGAGACAGAGACAGAAAAACAGAAAAAGAGGGAGATTAAGAGAGAGAGAGAATGCTGAGTAGCATAGAATGAAGATGAGGCTGTTACTTCTTTCCCATTTGAGTTATGGGAGAAGGATATTGTTTCTCAGAGGAAGTTATGGTTATCTCACCAAATCTAATTTGATAAGCACAAAAACCACCCCACTGCTATTAGAAGCTATATTCAGAATGCCTTAAAGACTCTTTTTAGGAAAAAATAGGGGACTGCAAATCAAGAGACCCAGCTAATTACTCCTTACAGAAAATCACATGAGACCTAGAGAATGAGTTCTTAACTCTCAAAGTGTTGACATGGCTTTGTCTATTTTGATCTCTTTCTTACAGGGAACTTTGCAAAACAGTATGAGAACCTTTCATACAATCTTCCTTGGAATCCCAGTTCTAGGACATTGATAGCTGTGAATTCCAGGACAGATACCAGGACAGATCCAATACAGGGATATACATCTAATTCAGTCTATCCCTGAATTTTCTACCATTCCTTTTCCACTCAATTTCTTTCATATTTTTACATTTTTCTTTTGAGATAACGTGTACTCTCTTGAGAAACCTTATTAGGAAAAAAAGTCAGATTTACATTTCTACTTTGCCAGTCTCCCAACATTTGTGGTAGAAGCAGGAACTTTGTCAGGCCTACCTTCTCTTCTCATCCATCCCTTTTGAAAGTTTTCCTTTTCAATTTGGGTAATGGGAGTGACCTTACCTGTATTGTTATTTGGTAGTTTTTTTTTCCCCTTTCAAGCAGCTAAGGTCAAATGTTAAATGAGCAATAAAACTACTTCATTCCCCCAAAGGCCCCAATATTCACCTTTATCCAAGGAACACTGTTTATTAATGTAGTCAGAATATACTGAGTAATGGTTTGTGCTTGGCATGTCTAATAAAGACACAATGATGTATTGCATCTGAGATGTATTTATAACCCACTCTTTGATGCATGACCCATTTCATTAAACCCTTAATTACAATGTAATCCTGCTATGCATTATGCTGGCACTGCTGAGCTTCCCTGTTTTCCTATAATAGGATATTTGGTTCCCTTATATTGTCAGTCTCCCTCCTTTTCTCTCAGTCCAGGTTGGCACATTCACCACAGGAAACAGTCTGTTTTCTAATTTCCATATCCTGTCGTGGGGGTGGGACTCATTTCAGATGAATTGCTACCTCAGTAACTAGCACTTACCTGCACTGCTGCAATGTGTAGAATGTGAACAGAGGGATGAATCTGTGGGTAATTACAAAAAAAACCTTGAAAAATAAAAAAAATGAAAGATACACGTACCTGCACAAATGAAATTAATATATGCACAAACTTTTATGTAGACACATGTATATTCTTGATGGAAACAACAAATGAAAGATTAAGTGTTACTTTAAAATTTAGAATCTTATGATAGGAGCAAAATTTATTTCAGGAGAGCTGAAATACTGCCTAAAAGGCAATTACAGAATTAATTGGCTTAGGGTACTAAACCTTGAAGCAGATAGGTGACACAGTGGATGGAACACTGAGCTCAGAGGAAGGAAGACCTGAATTAAAATCTGATCTCTAGCTATATGATCCAGGACAAGTCACTTAACTCTGTTTTGCCTCAGTTTCCTCATCTGTAAAATGAACTGGAGAAGGAAATGACAAACCATTCCTGTATTTTTGGCAAGAAAATCTCAAGTGGAGTCATGAAGAGTCAGATATGATTTTAAAATGACTAAACAACAACACAAAAATAAGTCTTAAGCTGTTCTGATAGATTCCTGGTGACTTAAGTATATTAACTGTCTAGCCCAGGAAAAGTTGTGCTTCCTCAAGCTTGCTGTATTTTCCAGAAGTGTGCCAACATGGCAGAGAGAGAGAGAGAGAGAGAGAGAGAGAGAGAGAGAGAGAGAGAGAGAGAGAGTTTCCTTCTGGAGCCCAAAATTATACAAATTTCAGTCAGAATTGGCTTAGAACAGGCAGTATTACCATATATATTTTGCAGATGAAGAAATTGAGGGTTTTTAAGTTAAAATGATTTGCCCCAGACCACTCACTGAGAATTAATTAGTAAAGTGGAATTAGAACCAATTTCAGGATATTCTTTCTAGGAGGCTATATTTCTTTAAAAATCAAAATATCAACATAATTCATTTGATTGTATTGAAAGATAGACATGTAGTTATATGGAGGTTGGGAAGAGATGCTAAACAAGAGATTAGTAAATAACTGAAGGCCAGTTTCTGCAGTCCTGACTTTTATTACTTCTTAAGGAAAAACAAAGAACTTGCATTTTCACCTCTTTTCCCAAAGATGAAGACTCTCCAGGATTTAGGAAGGAATAAATCCAAAGTGCTTAGGAGTAGATGAATTTATAGGGCTTTTTTGTGAATAGTACCATTAATTTCTGTCATATGTCAGAAGTCAGTAAAGATTCTTAGACTTGCTCTATTTTTCTGTCTTTAAAATCAAATTGAGATTTGGGTTCTTGTTCATCCTCTTAAGATCAGTTACAAGACAATGAACTGGTGAATCAAAGTTTCAAATCATTAAGCATCATTTATAAGACAAATAATATAGATTAGAAGTCTTTTCTGATCCAATATAGCAGACTATTCATTAGGAGTCCTATCTAGGGCTAGTACCACTAAAATGTAATTTGTTTTTCAAAGCTCCTCTGGTCTAATTAGAATAGATTTCAAAGACCAATTTGAACAATTGTTAGCAGAAGGTAGAACATGCCTGATAATGTTGAAGAAAACAGTTGTTTTAAGTTGCTCTGCCTGGCAATTTACATCAAAAGCCACCAACTCAACAATAAATTCTGTCCTTTGATACAACAAAGTGATTGTGTTTCATGATAGGTTTAATGAAAGCCATATTGTTGTGAGATGCTCCATAGAGAAGCCTGGAGGCAGATGCTATCAATCCTGTCAATCAATATTCTTAAACTAAGAGTTTAATCCTCAAATTTTAAGTTGGAGCAATTGGTGGCAATGGGGAAACAAAGGCAGTTCTGTCAAAGAACAATTTGTAATTGGTTCATCTTGGGTTGTTTGAGTGCCTATAAGATAACAAAACAGTCAAAGGGGAAATCCTTTTGAATTTCTAAGCTGCCTTTTAGCCAAGCAAAGTATATACCTGGTAACAACATTGATGCATGGAGGCCTAATAAAGTGAACATGATGCTCTGGATAAGTCAGTAGAGCTGAGAGGAGGAAGCCCGAAGTCCTCATTTTCTTTTATATTCTCATTCTCTTGTTCCCTCTCCTTCATTACAGCAAGGTTTGAAGTTGGGAGGGTGGGCGGCAGGGATAATGGTGGTGCTTTTCATAGATTTCATTTCAATTTCCACAATTTCTTGTGTCTTCCTTCCCTTGACTTTTTTTCCTCATACTTTTTTCCCTCTTCTCTTTTCTTCTCCTTTTTCTCCATCTTTCCTCTTTCCTCTTTTCTTCACTAAAACTTAAAGTAATTGTTAGGTGTAGTGATAAGGATACTGATAGCCAAAGAGGTCTGATTTTAGAAAGGTTGAAAGGCCTTCTTTTCTTTTTATTAATTGGTTTTTTTCTGGTTATACATGTACATTAACTTTTTAAATATACATTTCTTTATGAATCATGTAGGGAGGGAAAAATCATAACATGGAAAAAAAGTTATGAGAGAGGAAAAATAAAACAGAAAAAAGAAGTGAATATAGCATGTGTTGATTTGCATTCAATCTCTATAGTTCGCTTTCTGGATGTAGATAGCATTTTCTATTGGGATTGCCTTGGATCACTGAACCACTGAGGAGAATCAAGTCTTTCATAATTGATCATTGCACAATCTTGCTGTTACTGTGTACAAAGTATTCATGGTTCTGCTTGTTTTGCTCAGCATCAGTTCATGTAAATATTTCCACACCTTTCTAAAATCAGCTTGTTCATCATTTTTATAGAATAATAATGTTACATTACCTTCATGTACCACAACTTATTCAACCATTCCCCAATTGATGGACATCTACTCATTTTCCAATTCTTTGCTACCACAAAAAAGAGTTGCTACAAACATTTTTGCACATCTGGGTTCTTTTCCCTCCATTATGAGTTCCTTGGGATGCAGACCCAGCATTGGCACTGCTGGGTTAAATGGCATGCATAGTTTTATAGCCCTTTGGGTATTTTTCCAAATTGTTCTCTAGAATGGTTGCATCCATTCACAATTCCACCAACAATGCATTAGTTCCCAGTTTTCCTACATCCCTTCCAACATTTATCATTATCTTTTCCTGTCATCTTAGCCAATATGAAAAGTATGAGGTGATATCTCAGATTTGTTTTAATTTGCATTTCTCTAATCAATTGTGATTTAGAGCATTTTTTCATATGACTATAGATCCTTTAATTTCATCATCTGAAAATTGTCTACTCATATCATTTGATGGAAGGCCTTATTGCCAAAATACCTCCATATGGGCATGTTAATTGAACATGTTTACTTTATCTCACCTGAGATTCCAGAAACAGAAATAATTTGCATGATCAAATAGGCTCTTTTCAAATTCCCTTGGACAGCTAATTAGGATATAATTATTCACTTCTTGAGGGATATCCTTAAAGTACTTGCTTGAGAATCTTTCTCAAAGTGATGAAAACTTGGGTTCAAGTTTCCCCTGTGACATACTCATTGTGTGACTCTGAGCAAGAGAAAGCTTAATTTAAAAAAAAAAAAGCAAAAAACCTAACTCAAAAGATCAACAGAAAGATCTTAAATGTAAAAGAAAATAAAGAAAGAATGAATAAAGCCTCAAAGAGAAAACAAAACACATGGAATATAACGTGCAGCCTATCTTTCAATGCCCACAGGCATTGTCAAGAAAGCTCAGGTCTGAGAAGTAATTGCCTCATGGTTGGGCACTTTCCAGAATTCCTTGAGGCTCTAGGGCCCTGTAGTCAATCTAAGACAGAAAATCTTGAGTTTTGGGTAATCTTTGACCTTGATGGGAGGCAGCAGCAGGAGAATCCTCTAGAAATGATGGATAGTCATTGGAGCATAACTATGCACTGGTTTGGATATGCTTTGATGAGCAAATATGTCTGGGTAATAATTTCCAACTTCCCTATTACTATTTAGGGTACAGCTATCTTTAGTCACCCAGGCTCACCTTCAGAGCCTCACTCACACTAATTTTACCTATCCAATATTTTTTTGACATGCTTTTGTTTCTACCTTTACAATATTTGTCATACACATACTTTTCTCTTCACTAACACAACTGCCAGCCTGGCACAGACCCTCATCACCCTACGTGTGGGTAGTAGTTTTCTGTCTCAAAACTCTTTCCAATCCAGTTTTTCCTCCATTTCAGCTGCCAAAGCCATTTTCAAAAAGCACAGATCCCCTTATTCAATAAACTCCAATGACACTATTACTTTAATAACCAGTATAAAGTCTTTTGCTTGAAATCCTTCACAAGTTTCACAAAGATTTCCAATCTTTTTATACTTTGTACTTCTCACTACATATTCTAAGTCAGCAACACTCGTCTTCTTGCTGTCCTTTACACAAAATGCAAACTGTGGGTTTCCCCCAAGGCTCTGTACTGGGTTCCCTTCTCTTATACCTCTATACTGTTTCACTTAGAGATCATATCAGCTCCCATGGGTTAAATTATCATCTTTATGCAGACAATGCTCAGCTTAATTTGCCCAACCCTATACTCTCTCATGATCTCCAGGCTCACATCTGCAATGATTTATTAGACATCTCAAGTTAGATGTCTTCTAGACAAATCAACATGTACAATACTAAACTTATTACCTTTCTGCTTGAAATTTCCTTTCTTCCTAACTACCAAAGGTTGTGCTGGAGCCGAGTCAATTGTTAAACTTTCAGGATGTGCATTTACACCTTGGAAATCAACAGTCATTACAAATTAGGGCTTTGATTTTTGTTTTGTTAAGTATCTAGAGTTATGAAAGGAATGGAGGAAATATTAATGCAGATTAAATTTTAAAGTGTCTGTATATGCATATATAATATGTATGTTGCTTTAAACATTCAGACATTCTCTCACCACCATCTTCTTAGTCACCCAGGCCCATACCCTAGATATCATGCTTGACTCCTCAATCTTTCATCTCTCATATCCAATCAGTCTTCATGTAATTTCTATATTTGTAATATTTCTCATATATGTTCTTTTCTTTCCTCTAAAACTGCCACCATTCTAGTGAAGGGCCTCATCACCTCATGCTTAGACTGTTAAAGTAGACTACTAGTTGGTCTCCTCAAATCTCTCCTCCATCCAGTCAATTCTCCACTCAATTGTTTAAATTATATGTGTAAAGCATGAAGCTTATCCTCTATCTCTGTCTCTATCTGTCTACTCTATCTGTCTCTGAATGTCTCTGTATCTGTATCTGTCTCTGTCCCTCTTTTTATGTCTCTGTCTCTCTGTCTGTCTCTCTCTCTTTCTCTCTCTCTCTCTCTCTCACACACACACACACACACACACACACACACACACACGTGCACATGCACACTCCCGATTGCCTGCAGGATGTAATATAAAATCCTCTCTTTGCTTTATAAAGTGTTCCATAATCTATCTTTACTACCTTCTTATACCTTATACCTCTCCTTTTACCACTTGTCCCCAGTGTTCTGAGATCCAGTGACAGTGGCCTCTTTGCTATTTTTCATGTAGAACAATTGTGTATTTTCTCTTCCTTCTCAGAGGCAATTGGATTTAAGTGACATCCAGGATCACACAGATCATAAGTGTCTGAAACCAAATTCAAATTCAGGTTTCCTGACTCCAGGGCAGGTGCTCTATCCACTGCATCACCTAGCTGCCCCTTCAAATTATGTATTTGCATCCAGAACTCACTCCTACCTCATCCCCATCTCTTGAGTTCCTC
This sequence comes from Myrmecobius fasciatus, assembly GCA_023553655.1. Lineage (NCBI taxonomy): Eukaryota > Metazoa > Chordata > Mammalia > Dasyuromorphia > Myrmecobiidae > Myrmecobius > Myrmecobius fasciatus. The sequence continues at coordinate 33,060 of JAJPUD010001513.1, read as the reverse complement.
AGTTTCCTTTAAGTATCAGCTAATCCATCACCTTCCTAATTCCTCTTGTCTAGTATCTTTCTTCTATTGATTATATTCAATTTAGTCTGTATATAGTTTGATTGTATATAGTTGTTTGCAAGTTGCTTTCCCCATTAGAGTGAAAGCCCTTTGATAGCAGGAACATTATTTTACCTTTCTTTGTATTTCCAACACTTAGCATAGTATCTGGCACAAGTAAGTGTTTAAGAAAAGCCAGTTGACTGACTGACTACATATCCAAGTCATGTTTCAGGCATAGAGCTGGACAATTCCACCCTAATTTATTATGCACTCTCAGTCTAGAAAGAAAGGTGGATATTGATGATTACACTGTTCTTACGGATGTGAAAGACTGATAACTCGATAAATGAAAGATTTTTTTTCCTCCTGCAACTGAAAAAAAGGGTTTTCTTTCTCTTAAAGCTTATTTCCTCTTCAATGGCATAGTTTTGCACAAACATACATACATATATACATACATGCATACATACATACATATACATATAACTTGAGCCTTGGCCATTGGTTATCCCATCATTCTTACTGTTGATTGAAATTTTTTTGTAGTAAGAGGAAAGAAAATCGAGTTTACTTGTATTCGTGCTTCTAACCAGAAAGGGGTCAGTTGGTGGCTATTACTTCTGTATACTTCCCTGTTCAATACTATTTGTTTTACTGCTGGTCATTGTGCTGCAAAAGGACCCTTCCTTTTGAATCTGTCATTGGTGTCAGTATTCTTTTATTCCCACAGGCATGAAACCTCAATCATTTGTAACTTCTGCTTCTGTCTTATTTTTCCCCTCCCAACAATTTGTTCTTAGTGCTATTGATTGTTAAATCTACTTTTTATTACCCCTACCACCACTGTAAGTCAGTCTTCATTACTTCTATTCCAGTAGCTTCCTAATTGATTTCTCCATCTCAGTTTTTTTTCCCTTTTAACCCTGCACAGTATTTCCAAAGTAATCTTCCTAATGTATTGTTTTAATCACATCAGAATACTCAAATTACTCAAAAATATTCAATGGCTCCCTATTATCCACAGAATAAAGAACACTAAATATCTTAAGTTGGTATTCAAGGTTCTTACAATCTAATCTTAAGCTAATTTTGTAACCCTATCTGCCTCTAACTCTACTGTATTTACTCCAGACTCCAACCAAACTGGAATCTCATTATTTCATAGGTAGAATTTAATCTTTTCTATGTGCATAATCTTTTTTTCCTATGAAAATTTATTTATTTATATATTTTTATTGAAGCTTTTTATTTACAATACATATGCATTGGTAATTTTTTCAACATTGACTCTTTTTTTTTATATTTTTTGCTTTTTGCTGAGGCAATTGAGGTTAAGTGACTTGCCCAGGGTCACACAGCTAGGAAGTGTCTGAGACCAGATTTGAACTCAGGTCCTCCTGACATCAAGGCTGGTGCTCTAACCACTGCGCCACCTAGCTGCCCCTCAACATTGACTCTTGCAAAACTTTCTATTCCAAAATTTTCCCTCCTTCCCCTCCACTCCCTTCCCTAAATGACAAGTAGTCCAATACATGTTAAATATGTTAAAATATATGATAAATCCAATATATGTATACAAATTTATACAGTTATATTGCTGGACAAGAAAAATCAAATCTAGTTTAAAAAAAACCTGAGAAGAAAAACAAAATGCAAGCAAACATCAACAGAAAGCATGAAAATGTTATGTTGTGGTCCATACTCAGATCCCACAGTCCTCTCTTTGAGTTTACAAAGCAACAAGATTGTATGATGATCAATTCTGATGGACTTGGCTCTCTTCATCACTGAACAATTGGAACTGGTTTGAATATCATCTCATTGTTGAAGAGAGCCAAGTCCATCAGAATTGATCATCATATAATCTTGTTGCTTTGTAAAATGATCTCCTGGTTCTGCTCATTTCACTTAGCATCAGTTCATGTAAGTCTCTCCAAGCCTTTCTGAAATCATCCTGCTGGTCATTTCTTACAGAATAATAATATTCCATAACATTCATATACCATGACTTGTTCAGCATTCATCCATTCTGTTCTCAGTTTCTAGCCACTACAAAAAGGGCTGCCACAAATATTTTTGGACATGTGGGTCCCTTTCCCTCCTTTAAGATCTCTTTGGGATATAAGCCCAGTAGAAACACTACTGGGTCAAAGGATATGCAAGTTTGATAACTTTTCTAGCATAGTTCCAAATTGCTCTCCAGAATGGTTGGATTTGTTCACAGTTCCACCAACAATGTATCAGTGTCTCAGTTTTCCCACATCCCCTCCAACATTCATCATTATTTTTTCCTGTCATTTTAGCCAATCTGACAGGTGTGCAGTGGTATCTCAGAGTTGTCTTAATTTGCATTTCTCTGATCAATAGTGATTTGGAGCACCTTTTCATATGACTAGAAATAGTTTTAATTTCTTCATCTGAAAATTGATTGTTCATATCCTTTGACCACTAATCAACTGGAAAAATGGCTTGAATTCTTATAAATTTGAGTTAATTCTTTATATATTTTAGAAATGAAGCCCTTATCAGAGTCTTTGAATGTAAAAATGTTTTCATAGTTTATTGCTTCCCTTCTAATCTTGTCTGCATTAGTTTTGTCTGTACAAAAACTATAACTTGATATAATCAAAATTGTCTATTTTGTGATTGATAATGATCTCTAGTTCTTTGTTCACAAATTCCTTCCTCCTCCACAGATCTGAGAGTAAACTATCCTATGTTCTTCTAATTTGTTTATAATATCATTCGTTATGTCTAGATCATGAACCCATTTCTACCTTATCTTAGTATATGGTGTTAGATGTGGGTCAATGCCTAGTTTCTGTCATACTAGTTTCCAATTTTCCCAGCAGTTTTTGTCACAGTGAGTTCTTATCCCAAAAGCTGGGGTCTTTGGGTTTGTCAAACACTAGATTACTATAGTCATTGACTATTTTGTCCTTTCAACCTAAACTTATTCCACTGATCAACTACTCTTGTTTCTTAGCCAGGATCAAATGGTTTTGATGACCACTGCTTTATAATATAGTTTTAGATCTGGTACAGCTAGGCCACCTTCATTTGCTTTTTTTTTCATTAATTCCCTTGAAATTCTTGACTTTTTGTTCTTCCAGATGAATTTTTTTGTTATTTTTTCTAGGTCAATAAAATAGTTTCTTGGGAATTTGATTGGTATGGCACTAAATAAGTAAATTAGTTTGGGTAGTATTGTCCTTTTTATTATACTCACTTGACCTATCCAGGAGCATTTGATATTTTCCCAATTGTTTAGATATGACTTTATTTGTGTAGAAAGTGTTTTGTAGTTTTGCTTATATAGTTCCTGACTATCTTTGGCGGATAGATTCCCAAATATTTTATACTATTGACAATTATTTTAAATGAAATTTCTCTTTGTCTCTCTTGCTGTTGGATTTTGTTAGTGATGTATACAAATGCTGATAATTTATGTGGATTTATTTTGTATCCTGCAACTTTGCTCAAGTTGTCAATTATTTCTAATAGTTTTTTAGTTGATGCTCTAGGGTTCTCTAAGTATACCATCATATCGTCTGCAAAGAGTGATAATTTGGTTTCCTCATGGCCTATTCTGATTCCTTTAATTCCTTTTTCTTCTCTTATTGCCAAAGCTAGCATTTCTAATACAATATTGAATAGTAATGGTGATAGTGTGCAAATTTGTTTCACCCCTGATCTTATTGGGAATGGTTGCAGTTTATCCCCATTACATATGATGCTAGCTGATGGTTTTAAATAGATGCTACTGACTATTTTAAGGAAAAGTTCATTTATTCCTATACTCTCTAGTGTTTTTAATAGGAATGGATATTGGATTTTATCAAATGCTTTTTTTGTATGTATTGAGATAATCATATGTTTTTTGTTCAATTGGTTATTGATATAGTCAATTATGCTAATAGTTTTCCTAATATTGAACCTTTCCTTCATTCCTGGTATAAATCCTACTTGGTCATGGTGTATTATCCTAGAGATGATTTTCTGTAATCTCTTTGTATTCTTTTTTCATTTTTTCCCATTCTTTTTAACAATGATCTCATTTCTTTTCCCCATATTTCTTTTAACTCTCTTTTAAGATCCTTTATGTCATCTTCAAAGAAAGCCTTGTAACTTGGGGTTCAGCTTATGTCTCTCTTTTGGGGGCTTTTTCTGGAGTTGCTTTACCTTTAGGGACCTCAGGATTTGAGGTCTGTTCTCTCTCTCCATAAAAGCTGTCTATGGTGAGAGTTCTTTTTGTTTTTGTTTTTGGTTTTTTTTTTTATTTGGGTTTTTTTTTTAAGGCTTGAGGTCTGTTCAAAGCAAAGGAGGGAAAGCTGCTTTAATTTGCCCTGAGGCAGTACTACTGATTGGTTGATGTCAGGTGCTGGGCAGTTCTGTTGATTGATTGAATGATTTCCAGTGCTGGGCAGTTCTGCTGATTGATTGCTTTAGGGTGTTGTGTAATGGCAGCTAGGTCCCATGCTCTTCAGGGGCTTAGTGGTTCACATTGTTACCCCCCCCCCCCAAATGCATATCTGCCAAACCACCTGCTTACAATCAGGACAGATTGGTCCAAAAGGCCCACAGAAGACCCCCAGGTATGTAAAAGCCACAATGCTCCAACACTCCCTTCTATGAAAATTTGTGTATACTTTTCTTTATGCTTCCTTCCTTCTTTCCTTCCTTCCTTTCTTCCTGTTTTCTTATTTTTTATTTCTAATGGTAGGGAGAATGCTATTTCCATCAGCCAAAATTCTCTGTAGGTCCTTCAAAGACCATCTCAAATGTCATCTTCTCATTTCCACAATCACAAGTAAGTTTTAGTTCTTCTGAACTCAGACTTCTTTGTTTTACTGCTCTTGTTATATACTGTCTTATACTGCAGTTTTTTGATTATGGGTTATCATCAGTATTAGGCTCTAAGTTTCTTGATGGCAGGGATATTTTAGACATTCCTCAAAATTGCCTAATACATTTTAGATATTTAACAAATACTTGTGAGAAGGAAGACAGGAAGGATGAAGGGAAGGAAAGAAGGAAGGAAGGAAAGAAAGAGGGAGGGAGGGAAAGAAGAAGGAAGAAAGGAAAGAAGCAGGAAGGGACAGAAGAAAATATTGAGTGGATAAATTGTCCTCTATTTAGAAAAATGCTGAAGTACAGTAAAAGGCTCAAAAAAGAGTAAGGTGACAATGAGAACTGTAAGCCAAGCACTTAGAATTGGGAATATTCATAAGAATCTAAGATCAAATGTTTCCCTGCCTTTGTAAATCTTGGTCAAAGCTGAGTTGTAGACTTTTCCCTATTTCCTAAGTATGGTTAATATTAACTGAATCAAATGTAAGAAGAATGACAATTTTTCTCTCCCCCTTAATTCTATTCTCTTTGCTACTCTTCTTCTTTCATTTCCTTCTAAAAAGCATACTAGAATGACAGCTGTGAAATTGATTAATGCCTAACCCTCAAATTTTCAGTTAACTCTAAATAGCCTTTGACTAATTAAGATTTTCAGAGCATGAATACTCCTCTGAGAAAATATTTACTGTAGTAAAATATTTGTCAAATATTATTGTGAAGTTAAAATTCACAAGAACACAATTACAGAAGATTAACTCTGGGAGAAATGGGGAGACCATTATGCAATTTAGTTTATAAAACAGACCTATGATCTAAAGAAAAAGAGTCTTTCTGAATGAATTATGATTGTTCCTAATTTTGAAAATTCTTCTGAGTTTCTTATAATTGGGAATGTTTGCAAGAGGAAAAAAAAATCTCGAATGTAATAAATATGTCTTTACCTAGCAGTGATGACATTTGAGGCCAATCTATGAAGATTGTGAGACATGCAATGGTGGACAAAATTGGAAAGAATACACAGAGGAGTGATTTCAGAATAGCCACGGTGGTCTGGCATAACCTGTCCTGCTTTTCCCTCTCCAGGTTCTGCCTTTGATATGCAAGTAGTGTTGTCTTTTTCTGTGGGAAACACAGACTTTGTTCAAATGATAGTTCAATATATGCTCATGATCTAAAATGAGAGAGGTGACTGATGTGGGGTTGTGGGAAAGGTGAGACTGATGGCAGCCTCCTTCCACCTTGCACTACCTCATGTGACACACTTATTGTTCACTTATGTGAATATCAGATGCCCTGATGTGATCACACACTGACTCTGGGTGACTTTATTCATGAGTAAACTTCCCTTTGTTCAGCTGAGAGCAACTAAGCACTGAGCCCTTGGGTTTTCACACCTTGCTGCTTGAAGATGTGGAGCAAGAACTGAATGAAGATTGTGATATGAGTTGCACCAGTGAATGTTGTAATATTATTATGCCTCTAATTTCTTTTATGGATTTGACTAAATGCTTCTAAAGTAATGCCTTTGGTAAGAGGAGTCAATGAGGCAGCTTAACTAAATGCAGAGGGAACTTTTCAAATAAATTGAGGTCAAAACTGACTTAATTGCTGTGCATAGATGTACCTGACATAGCCCATCCCACTAGTCAGAACTAACAAGTGATGGAAAAACAGTTTCTTTGAGGATCCTAATTGGTGGCAGAAGATTTTTTATTTTTTTAAAGAGCATTATTAACAAAAGAATAATCCATAAAATTAACAGAAATTTTCAGATAATAAGCTGAGTTGACATCAGTCATATAGTGTTTGAGTCAGATTAAATTAATTGTTGATCAAAAGAATTACTTCCAAATTCACAAAACAAATTTTTCAGCAAGACAAGGTTTGAGTTTTGAACTTTTGAAAAGAGTATAATCATTATGTAGTTAACATGCAATAAGTAATTTGATATTTAATTTTAAATGTAAAATAAAAGTTACACATAGATTTTTTTTGGTTATTTTTAGTAGCAAGAGAATATTTTGGTGGGAATTTTTTTTTAAGATGCTGAAACACATTATAGTATTTGAGGCAGAACTCATAGGCCATTCCAATGAATTTGCTTATTTAAATTTAAAAAAATGTAATCTTTATTTAGGTCTCAGATACATTTGTAAGGAGCTCAGTTCCTATATGGCCAAGCAAAATAAGATGATGAATTAGATATTTGCTTCTTGTTTTAAATCTGCATTCTCAAGTTATGAGACTTTCAGCATTTTTCTTCAGTTTCATCAAGTATGTGGTATAGCATTTTACCTAAATTTTGCAGAGGAAGGAAGCCAAGAAGTACTTGATATAATTATTTTTGCTTTAAGAAAAAAGTTAGAGGTAATTAATCTGTAATGGTACTAACAGAAAGAAGGTCATGGGAAAGTTAACAAAGAAATTCTGCCAGCCTTGTGTTTGATTCCGAGCTTTCAGAAGGCCCCCACTTTTGGCCATTTAGGCTAAACAGTTTTTTTTTTTACCACTGATGGAAGTTTGTGGCTGTGTAATTAACTACACAAGGACTCAGAAATTGTTTCTTAAGTGCAATAGAAGCAAACCAAGCACAACATGAAAAAATTAATTAAAAGTTGCATATAAAGTCCATTAAATTAAGGTTTTGTTCTATCTTATAAAAACAGTCAAATTTTTATTAAAAATATTATTATTCTATATTCATAATGTATTTGATTTCAATTGGCCTTTTCACTGATCTGTCTTCAACATTTCATCTCCTGAATCAGTTCTTTGAATTGCAATATAATCCCTCCTCATCTCTCCCTTATAGGATGTAACTTCCATCAAAGCTCATCTCAAATGCTACTTCCTAAAGGAATCTCCTCCTGATTGCTCTGGTGGCAAATATTCTCCCATCCCATTTCAGGAAATCTGTTTGCATGTATTTTTATATATTTTGTCTTTGCTTATCTGTGTGCATGTTCTCCCCTACCCTACTACTTTTGTTCCTTGAGAGCAGAATTTGTTTTGTTATTATCTTTTCAACCATAGCATGCAGCACAATATCCGGCACATAATAGACATTCTTGGTAAATGTTTATTCAGTTGTATTTAATGAACTCTCTCTAAGGTTCACAGGTATGTGCAAAAGAGTGTTTTGTAATTTCTACCATTAATATTGATCTTCTTTTCACCTTCACCATCCACTATATATCACCACTTAATAGTATTAGCATGATGATGTAAAAAGAAAACTATAGAAGACCTGAGTTTGAATCCTATTCTGCCATTAACCATCTGCTAAATAACTTGGGTAGTTATTTAACTGTCCAAGATTTAGTTGTCAAAAATGTAAAATGTGGATAATAGGTCCACACTATCAACTCACACTACTAACCAAATGATAGAGCCAATGTAGCTGTAATAGGTATAGCCAGGCATGGCTCAGAGGTCAGGCCATTTTCCTCCAACTAATTCCTAAATAAGATGTGAATTCCCTGGACAAAGTAGGATTTTCTTTGTCTAGCTTTCTCATTTCCCCACCATTTGGTTAGCAGACCTGAGGAATACTGAGAATCAACACCAAACTGTTGATATAATTCATCTCCTTGAGGTTTCCCTTGGGCTTGGCTATTGAACAGAAAGGGGCAACCCATAAAGAAGCAGACATAAAATGATTGCTCATATAAAAAGGACAAAGACAGAAAGAGAATGGCATGAATGCAAAAATGCTGACTTACAAATAAATCTGGAAAAATGCATCTAGGTACTTTTGGAGGGATCCATTTATACCTGGGGCAGGGGAGAAATCAAATGGAGTTATGAGAGGAAAATTGTGAGGTATGGGGGTGAGAAGAATGAAGGAGATTTGGAGTCTCAATGTGAAAGCATGGAAGAAAAAACATAAGCACAGCTCTACTCAGCCCTGTTGTCCAAAGAAAAGTTTCTTAAACCATGGGATGTCCTCTTATGGGATTGTGTAACTGAATGTAGGAGTCACTAAATTATGTTTATTATCAATAAATATTTGATTTGTTTGTGATCCTATATACCTAGGGTCATGTAAAAATTTCTTGGGCATCAAGAGATTCTAACTGGAAAAAAATTAAAAAGCCCTAGTCTAGAGAGCTCCAGGATACATTCCAGCTTCTTTCTTTCTTTTTCTCTTTTCTTTTCTTTTTTTTTGCTTTTTGCTGAGGCGATTGAGGTTAAGTGACTTGCCCAGGGTCACACAGCTAGGGAATGTTAAGTGTCTGAGATCAGATTTGAACTCAGGTCCTCCTGACTTCAGGGGTGGTGCTCTATCCACTGCGCCACTTAGCTGCCCCCATGCCAGTTTCAAAACCTAAGTATGTTTCCACCCCTTCCCTCAAGATGGTAAGGAAACATTAATTGACTGAATTGGTGCCTTTAAATCCAGAGGAATAACAACAACAATAATGGTTAGCATGTGTGTTCACTTTTAGGTTTGCAAAGCCCTTTACAAATATTATCACATTTGATCTTCAGAACAACACTGGGAAATAGATAGAAGTTCTCTAGACAATGAAGTTTGATATGTGTTCAGGGATCCTGAACCACAATACTGTATGCTTCCATAAATCAGTCAAAGATAGGTATGGAGGCTTTCTAACAAACCTGAGACAGAAACTTGCCATTGTAAGTCTTGCCTCCTTTGAGAACTTACTTATCTATAGGTATTGTTACAATATGTCCTGGATTTTTCTGACAATCCCCAGTTTTAAATATTCAGTAACATACATAAATCAACAAAGTGCCTCAGAATTTCCAATAATATATAAAATAGTAGCAATGAATCAGATTACTAATTGTCATCATTGTTGTTTGATTGTTTTAATCATCTCCAACTCTTTGTGATACCATTTTGGGATATTCTTGGCAAAGATATTGGAGTAGTTTGCCATTTTCTTCTCTAATTCATTTTACAGATGAAAAAACTGAGGCAAACAGGGTTAAGTGACATGTTCTAAGTCCCACATGTAGTAAGTGCCTGAGGCCAGATTTGAACTCAGGGAAATGAGTTTTCCTGATTCCAGGCCTGACACTGAATCTACTTCACCACCTGGCTGCTCCAGTAAACATTTAGCAAAAATATACAAAATATAGAAAATAACAAAAAATGGCAAATCACAGTCTGATGAAATATCATATAGATACAAGCCCTATGATGGAGAGTATTTTTTTCTAATAACTTTGAGAGATTAGAAGATCCATCAATGACCCATGACTCTTCATAATCCAAAATTAGTAAACTGACACTCTCAAAGATATGTTTGAAAAAAAATTAAAAGAATTAAGAATTGTTAAATTGGATAACTTCTTAAAGTAAATAAAAGTGGAGTGAATAATTGATTATTGATTACAATAGTAATTAATGATAAACATGATGGCATATATATGATACGGTTGGTAATTTCTCTTTGATGTTGGTAGTAGTATGAAGATTTGGCTAGAGGTCAAGAAAATATCAATCCTTACTCAATCTCTACCTTATTTAGAGTCTTTGGCAAAGGTAATCCTCTGTGAGTCTTTTGACTACTCTCTGACGCACATTCTTTTTTTTAGTAATAGCTTTTTATTTTCAAGATATATGCAACATTCTTTTTTTTCAACATTTGTCTTTGCAAAACCTTATCTTCCATTTTTTTCCTTTCTTTCTCCCATCCTCCCCTAGACAGAAAGTAATCCAATATTTGTCAAATATGTGCAGTTTTTCTATACATATTTCCACAATTACCATGCTGCACAAGAAACATCAGATCAAAAAGGGAAAAAAGGAGAAAAAACAAAAAGCAAGCAAACAACAATAAAAAAGGTGAAAATACTATATTGTGATCCACATTCAGTCCCCCACAGTCCTCTTTCTGGATGCAGGTAACGCTCTCCATCACAAGTCTATTGGAATTGGCCTGAATCACTTTCTTGTTGAAAAGGACCACGACTATCAAAATTGATCATCACATACTCTTGTTGCTGTGTACAATGTTGTTTTGGTTCTACTCACTTTACTTAGCATCAGTTCATATAAGTCTCTCTAGGCCTTTCTGAAAACTTCTTGCTGATTGTTTCTTATAGAACAATACTATCCATAAGATTCATGTATCATAACTTATTGAACTATTTTCCAATTATGGCATCCACTCAGTTTCTAGTTTCTTGCCACCACAAAAAGGGCTGAAAGAAACATTTTAACACGTGGTTCTTTTTCCCTTTTTATGATCTTTTTGGGATATAGGCTCAGTAGAGACATTGCTGGATCAAAGGATATGCACAGTTTTGGCATATGGGTATAGTTCCAAATTGCTCTCCAGAATGGTTAGATCAGCTCAGAACTCCACTAATAATGTATTAGTGTCTGACACATTCCTAAAAATAAAAATTCTAAATTCTTCTAGGTTTCTATAAGTCTGTTCCAATTTAAGTCTCTTCCACAAGAATGCTCAAACCTTACATATCTCATATATAAAAGTGTTTGTTGCATTTTTCTCTTCTCCCTCCATACCACATACTGGGTGACTTGGCAAAATCAATATTCCCATGGAGACCTAAGTCAGGCCACAAGATGTAATCATGACCTTCAAAAATAGGGTTAGAGGTGAAGTTCATTGGGACCTAAGAAGAATAGCACAAATAGGTCTTTTAATAATCAAATACAATTTGATTGTTATCAATAATCAAATAGTTCTACAAGAAAGTCAGAATCAAGAACATAAATTTTTGATTCTAAAGATTAAAAACCTACAGCTTGATACTAGACATAGTTTAAATAAATTTTCTTCTTTAGGAGCTCTCCAAGGTACTATTGCAGCACCTATGAGTCCTCTACCAGAAAGACTCAAGCTCTCTATAAACTTTGTTATCCTCACATAGACTAATTCCTAACGATGTACAAAATACATTGTATCTGACCTGATCACTACTTACCCTTGCTAACCAAGTCAGGTTTTGATAGTAGCCTGTTTCTGCTACTAAGCTGCTAACAAAGTCTCCCAATTGCTCAATTCTTCCTTGTTTGACCCCATGTATCTCCCCAGTTTTAAGTTGAAATTTCCCTGTTCACATTGCTCAAAATCTGATTTAATAGTTTTAATCTTCTTTAGACTTTACTCATTTATTTTATTTATTTTTTTATTTATATTATTAAGTTGTTCCCTATAACCTTTCTGTGTGACTGGACACATTTTCCTCAATAGCAGTTACTCACTTTGAAGTCTTTTCTAGTCCTTGAGCTTTAGCCAACTCAGCCTATTACCTTAAGGTCAATTTCTTTAAGCAACCTTTAAAAATATGTTCACAAAGATTTAGAATTAGATGAGACTTTGGAAATCATCTAGCTCAATACTCTTGATTTTGACAGATTTCAAAATAGAGGCTCAGAGAAATGAAATAATATACTCTTTCTGCTAAGTAATCTAAGAGGATATGTGGTGTGCCAGAGATAGATGCTGGATCTGGAGGCATGAAGATCTGCATTCCAATATTGCTTCTGAGATATTTACTTGCCATGTGATCACAAGTAAGTCATTTAACCTCCCTGTGCCTCAATTTTTTTTCTGTACAATGAATAATGATCATAATTGCTTTTATTACCTAATTGGGGTTATTTTGCCTTTCCTTTTTTGAGAGGCAATTGGGATTAAGTGACTTGCTCAGAGCCACACAACTAATAAATGTTAAGTGCCTGAGGTCCCATTTGAACTCAGGTGCTCTTGACTTCAGGGCTGGTGCTCTATCCACTGCACCATCTAGTTCCCCCAATTGGGGTTATTTTGATGATAAAATGAAATCCTGTATATAAAATACTTTGTAAAACTTTAAACACTATATGTCAGTTATTATTTAAGGCCACATAGCCAGAAAATTGAAGAGTCTGAACTCAAACTCAAATCCTTTTATTATACTATTGTGTCCCTATACATCTCTTTTTTCCCCTAATGCCACAATAGAAATTCATATCTGGGACATATGTAAGGAGGAAAATTCCCTTTGTCTACTTCCAGATTCTACCACCAGTTTTGCTACTAGCCAAATGTAATGCTTGTCAGCACTGTATTTGACATATAATAGATGCTTAATGAATGTTCATTAACTGACAGATTACATCTTTGGGCCTCATATTTAAAACAAGGGCACAGGACTAAATGATTTAAAGCCTTCCAGATCTAACATTCTACAAATCCATAGGTTTTGTTTGTTTTTTGTTTTGTTTTGCTTTTTGCTGAGGCAATTGAGGGTAAGTGACTTGCCCAGGGTCACACAGCTAGGGAATGTCCAGTGTCTGAGACCAGATTTGAACCCAGGTCCTGCTGACTTCAGGGCTGGTGCTCTATCCACTGCGCCACCTAGCTGCCCCTGTTTGTTTGTTTTTTCCTGAAAGGATCCTGAAGGAGGAAAATACAAGTTTCTCCAATGTAGATAAATCAACAGAGGGATTCCTTTTTAAGGTATATGTCATTGCCTTACAATCCATTTGTTCTATGTCTTACCATGCCTACTGATCCAAATGAATCCAGTGATAGAACAAATAATTGGACTCATTTGGATCAGTAATTTATTTTTTAAAGTCATTTCCATTTTTTGGGAGATGAGTTAAAAATACTTCTTTCTGGCTCAGACTTAGAAGAATATAAATTCATTCTTAATATGCTTTCCTCCAAAGCAAATTTAAAAGCAGATGTATTTGGGTCTGGGGAGTAGGACCAAGAAATAAGTGGTTGAGAAAAGGAGGAATAGAAGAAAAAAAATTCAAGAAAGGAAAGAGTGTCGACAAACAGAGGTCATTCATCTTTAGAGCTGTCACTCCAGCACCTTTCTTGAGTACTAAATTCACTAAAAGAAAGTGACCCTGACAAGTAATCAGATCACTTTACAGGTTGAAAAATAACACAGTTCACTTTCAGTTACTCTATTTGTCAGTTCTGTTAACCCTGTCTCTAGCCTATGGAATTCTAGTAGTATACATTTTTATCCTTTGGGTCTCCCTATGCAATTCACATACCTTGTATATAGAGAAGCTAAAAGAAATCTCATATTGGGCTGTCACATGTGCTCATGTCCAAAAGACTCTGCAATCATCTCCCTCATAACCATTATTAACTGGAATGCAGTCTCACTTATGCTGTCTTTAGTAATTACCTCACTTTTATTCTGTGTATTTCTTATTTGGGACATTTATGTTTTATAAAATGAGAATCCTAAGTTGAAACATTTGAGCTGAAAGGGAATTCAAAGAGTACAATATCATTATTTTATAGATTAAGGAACTTATTCAAAGTTTCTTAAGTAAATGGTGAAATCAGGACTCACCACTAGCCTCTCTCCTTGACTTTCACTGATATGCTGCTTTGTTCATGAGTCACAACATTTTTACACACTCTCTTGCTTTCCTTAGCATAGTGAAAGCTCTGACTCAGACATCAAGAGAGTTGCTACATATAAAATGAAGTATTTGATTAGAAAAATCTCTATTGATCTCTTCTAGTTCTAAACTTATTCAAAGAATCTTTATTAAGTGCCTACTATGTGCAAGGCAGTGAGGTCAATTCCGGGGATACAAAGATACAAGCAAAATAGACTTTGCCTTCAAAGGCAAAGGCATTATATGCAAGATGTATACAAATTAGGCTACAAATCAGGAGACATTACAAGAATAATTAAGCTGGAACAAAGCATTATCAACTGCAGGAAATTAAGAAAATCTTCATAGGAAGCTAAGAGATGGAGGTAAGAAGAGAGTTCATTACAGTCATGGAAGGTGGCTTGTGAAATTGCTTGCAAGTAGGAGGCAGAAAGTTGAGTTTGAATAATCCACCTTGACTGGAACAGAGAATTAATAAAAGGACTGAATATGAAATAAGTCTTTAAAAGTATAAAGATCAGGGGAACAGATTGTAGAGGGTCTTTAATGCCAGGATATGAATTTTTAAAATTTATTCTGTAGGAAAAGAACAGGGAAGTAACATAGAGATATATTGTTTCCCCAAGGGGACAGTGCCAATGGAAAACAAACTGATATTCATAGAAAGTCATTTTTTTCAGTCTAATCATGTTGACTACTCCCTTCAAAGAAATTTTCTCTGTTATAATCTTTCCCTTTCCCATGAGTACCCACACAGAGCTATACCTAGGACTTCTGCCATTTGGGGCAAATTTATTAGAAGGAGGAGGAAGGATATTATGCCCTTGTTGGATGTAGTTGCTCCCATAGAGGGTAGTAGCTTGTCTCCTTTAAAATCTATCCTGAGCCCTAGCATGAAACAAAGAAACTGAAGATCAGAAACATGGGGTATAGCAGTAGAAAAGAATAAGTTCTAGAGATGAGAGACATAATGACGGGACTTTTGGCAGGAGAGACCCCAATGTAGAGCAAGGGAGTAGAGGTAGTTGATTTGGGTTACGTGATATTAGCAGGACTTAGCTCTGTGGTAGGTAGAAAGAAACCTTAGATTTGGTATACCATTGACATCCTGGGGTATAGCCTTCATTTGCCCTACCTTACTTATAGCTCTATGCTCCAGTTCTGTATTCTATTGATCCTTTGTAGTGTGACAGAATATTCACACAATTTCTTCATGGTCACATGAGATATTTAGCAAGTAATACACCAACATAAGATAGTAAAGCTGTTTCACTCTTTCATCCCTCTTTATATTAGATATACCCTGGAAGTTGTAATCTTTATTCATTATTACATATATTGCCAAAATAATCATGAGTTGAGAAAGATGTTAATGGTTCATAATATTCTATAACACCAAAGAAATCCTTGGAATTAAATCTTTGCTTGAGGATTCTGACTATGTCAATAATTTTCCAGTTCAGTTCTAATGTGCCCCAGATCAAAACAAAACAAAATAAAATGGATTTATTTTAGTTTTATAAAACAGATAAATCTGAACTAAATTCTATATAAAATCATGGGCCAAATTGACTGTAGATTTCTTAAGGTCCTCCTTTTTTTAAGATACAAAACCTTAAAGTTTTACTTCATCTAGACTACCAAAGAACAAATAGCTTTTCAGTTCTGTGAAACAGCCAATAAATACACATAAAACCACCTTTGTTGCTAATTTAATTCATTTTATTACAGCATTTCTTCATTTCATTTTTCTTAATTTCTCTGGCAAAGCTACAGGTATTTTTTTTCCTTATGCAAGTTTTTATTATATTTTGGTAAAGTAGGATTATGTTATCAGTAAGATCCTGTTCTTTATTAGTTTCATCAAAGAATGCCAGCTCAGTCATTGATGCATGCAATGTCAGATCTGAAAAGAGATCTTTGAGATACTCTAGTTCAACTCCATAACTTTTAAAAATGTTTTATTTTTAATTTATGAAATAAAACATTTGTGTAACAGTAGAATAAGAAAAAGATGATTGCACATGTAAATGTAAATCTATCATATACAATTTGCTATTCCTTTAAATACATTATAAAGTTATTGTGTAATTTTTTTTCCTTTTCCACCTCCTCCTATGTGTATATACATATATATATGCATATACCTGTGTATATGTGTGGGTATATGTATATGTGTGTATACATGTGTTTGTCTAATGGTATACCTCTTATTTTAAAGATGAAGAAATTAAGGCCCAGGGAGGTTATATGACTTGCCCTTCCCTACATAGCTAAGTAGGTAACAGAGCTAGGATTCAGACCCAATTCTTCCAATTTCAAGCTTTGTACTCTTTCTACAACCTTAATATAACTTACCAGTTAAAGTTTATTGGGCTGATATATAGTTGTATTTTATAGCATTTGCTTTCTTATATTGCTTTGTTGTGACAATAATGCCTTAATTTACACAAACGCTCTGTTCCTACTTGAGTACTGTGAATAATCTTAGTGGTAGGACTATAACTATTGGTGAAATTCACAGCAATCAAGCATGGTGTATCCTCCTATTTCCCCCCCTTATTCACTTGGTCCTATCTTGGTGTAATAGTTCTGGGTTCAGAGTTCAGAAATCTACTTTCTTGGACTATCTCTGAATCTGAAAAATGAATGATTTGGGCTGGATGATCTAAAATTCTTTATAGACCTATGACCTTTTTTATATAATAAAACAAGTTTTCTTTTTTATAAACGCAGTAAATTTTAGTGGGAATTCCTTTTTTCTGAAGTTCCCAAAACAATCTTATCTTGGGTTAATCAATCCAAACCAATATATAAGATAGCTGCAAATGATTTTTTTTAACTGAAGGAGGCTCTAACTTTTAAAAGGAAGGATCAAGAAATGTTTCATATAGAATGTGGCATATGAACCAAATCTTGAAGAAAACTAAGGATTCCATGAGGTGAAAGTGAAAAAATAGGGCATCAAATGCCCTACAAATAGCAGGTGATTAATAAGTTTTTGTTGAATCAAACTGAACAATATATTATTCATAATGGACAATTCTCTTATAATAAAGAATTTTATGAAGAAAATCTGTATAATACCCAAAGATTTTGAAACCTCATATCTCAATAGGTACATTTGCTTTAAATAATATCCTTTTAATTCAGCAAAATTCTAGTAAAATAAGAGTCCTCAAATCAATATAGCCCGAGACCCCTCCTCCCAAAAAAGTAAGCCCAAAGATCAGAGTTTGCTGTCATGGATTTTATCAATATTAATCATGTTTAATGAAGAGAATGAATGAAAAATTCTGTAAATGTAGACTTAAAGACAGATTAATTATCTTCCATCCCCAATATATCATATGTCTGACCTTCTTTCCTAGATGTGTCAATATATATTTATGTTATAGTATATGTTCTTCATTATTTAAATATAGTCAGCTCCATATTTCACACTAATAGTTTGTGAAAGGAATGGTATCAATCATCCCAGGCTGTGGTTAATTTTAAAATAATTTACATCTGACTTTACACTGTAGTTTTTTACTTTTAATTATAAGTGCACATGATATTCTTAGGTTTTATAATCTGGCTGCTTCCTCCAAAAACAGAGATTGCAGCACTCTAAACCATGGTAGATCGTTTTAGAGAGTGGCCTGAGAATGTCTTTGCCATGCTCATCAATAAGTATCAGAGAAAGGATTTGAACCCTGGAGCTCCAATACTTTAACCACTACACCACACTCCCTCTTAGAATTCATACCATTTTAGATTTAAAAGAGTAAAGTGGCATAGTGAACTAGAGGAACTCATTTTCTTGTTCCTCTCTGTGTTGGAAATATCAAAACATGAAAACAAAAACAAATAAAAAAACAAACTGTAAGCAGAACTGGCTTCTATTTAATTTGCTGTCCTTCTAGCCTATATGTTGTTGGATACCAGTTACAGGATTAAGTGCTTTGGTTTAAAAGACCTTTCAAGTACTTGCCTAGCAATAAGCTATGTGATGGTCCAACACTGTTTAGAGATTGAGGCAAGTCCACAAGGGTTTACTGGATCTTTTCTCAACTGTATTTTTCTGAACAAAGCAATCCGGGGAGAATTGATGGTGCTGATTCTGCTAGCATTGCCAACATAATAGTATATACTACCAGGTCTTTCAGATGGAACATTAAGATGTGTCAGAATTAATAAGAATTACTACTGCCAGTAATAATAAGTATCACTGTCTCACCCATTACAGTTAGTCATTTTGTACTAATATGGAAATGTTTAAATGACTGCACATGCATAAGCTATATTTGACTGCTTACTATCTTAGGGGGAAGGAAAGGGAAAAAGGCAGGGGAGGAGGGATAGAATTTGGAACTCAAAACTTTAAGAAAAACCCAAATGTTAAAATATTGTTTTAATATGTAATTGGGAGAAATTTACATATCCATATATATGTACATATACATATATCTCCCTACATATGTATTTCTATATATGGATATATAGACCTAATTTAATTATAAAAAATTCAACAAATTATTTAATAATAACCAGCATTTATATAGCATTTTAGTTATATTAACTCATTCAATCCTCACAATAATGATATGATGTAGGTACTATTATGACCTTCAATTTGCAAATGAAGAAGATGAGGCAGACAGAGGTTACAAGACTTCTGTAGGGTTATACAATCAGTAAGTGCTTGAGACAGGTTTTAGAACTCAGGTCTTCCAGGTAGAGATTTACCTCTTTCTTCATTTACCTCCCTCAATATATGATGCTATGCATTTATTTACTAGACTGTTGTTGAATATTACCAAAGGATGGGTAATCATTCAACAACTTACCTCTGCCATTCAACAATTTACCTCTTTCTCCATCTACCTTCCTCAATATATGATGCTATGCATTTATTTACTAGACTGTTGTTGAATCATTGCAAACTAGTCTCACTAAATTTAGGAAGGCTTATCATCAAATTGGCTATAGAGTGATAGATTTGTTTGTGTTTTTTTAAACCACATCAATTGATAATGACCATTCAGTCAATGTAGAGGTTAATGTAGATCTATGTTGGTGAGGGGAGTACACACTCAATAAATCAGAAATTCTTAAAATATTGAAGTTGGAGCACATAATACCAAATCCCTAGCTTAAGCAATCCCCCCATTATGCCAACCCCCTCCCCAAATACTGATATTGAATTGACTGGTCAATTCAATCAAATTTGTTGGACTGATTTCTGATTATGGGCTGAGCATTTGTGGGTGTCTGTGTCAACGCCTTCTTACTGTTCTGGGCTTCTTCCCAGGGTTGAGTGAGTACCACACTCTCCTGGGGACCTGTAGCGAGCAATCCTAGTCAGGAAGTGTCACATTTAGTTGAAAGCTGTGATTAGTGCTGAGCCACTGGGGGGAAAAACAGATAGAAAGCAAATGAAGTGACTTCCAATGAACAGGCAAACATGAGTCAATGAGCAGTGAAAATCAATGAAGTAAAAGTGGACCGTTTTCCTTTCATTGATTTCCCCTGTTCATTGTTGATTGGAGGTGGCTTCAGTTACTTTCTTTTCGCATCTCTTGATTAGAAATAGCTTACATTCCTGTAGCATTTTAAGGCTTGCAAAAGACTTTACATACATTATATCATCTAGCTTTTACAGAAACTTTGTAAGGCAGTTAGTGTAGGTATTATTCTTACAGATTCTTTACAGATTAAGAAACAGGTTTGGGGAGGTTAAGGGACATACAATTATGTCAAGGATCATACAATTATTTGGCAATGAAACTAGGGCTTGAATACTACTCTCTTGAATCCGGGTCCAATGATCATTCCACTGCACCATACTAGCTGATTGGGATGGGCTGGTGAGAGAATCTCAAAGCTGCCCTCTATGCAGCCTTACCTTACACAGTATAAAAGATGTTCAATGCACTTGTCCCCAGCTTCCATCCTACCAATCATTGGAATGTTTCCAGAAACAGTACAGGAGATCTATATATATAGATATAGATATATAGATAGATATAGATATATAACTATTCTCACTGCAGTTCCAGTCTTTTTTTCCCAACATGCTTGGGGGCAAAGGACAACTTCTAGTTTCAGCACCATGCCTAGTCTATCCAAAATTACAGAGTAAAATAAGGTAGGTCAAAGCAGAGTAAAGTAAGGAGAGGTGGAAGGTATTGATGGCCAAGTGAAATAGTAAATAGTAAACAGGGGAAATGAAGACATTTAGGAAGTCTGGACTGGCACTGGAACAGGTATAGATAATATGATCTCAAATGTCCTTTCCATTTCTAAAATTCTCTGATAATACAACCAGAAGCTAGTGTATAATTCTGCAGAAGGAGCATCAGAGTTCTCTGGAAAATGCAAGAATGACTTCAATAAATGCATGTGGGGGCAGCTAGGTGGCGCAGTGGATAGAGCACCAGCCCTGAAGTCAGGAACACCTGAGTTCAAATCTGGTCTCAGACACTTAACATTCCCTAGCTGTGTGATCCTGGGCAAGTCACTTAACCTCAATTGCCTCAGCAAAAAGCAAAAATAAATAAATAAATGAAAAATAAATGCATGTGAATTGTAGAAGAGGCTCTCAGAATCAGGGACCACAGAACAAGAGGCCACTACCATTTCTTGTCACTGATGCTTGAATTATAGGGTGTCACTTTTGTCTA
The DNA here is from genome assembly GCA_023553655.1 of Myrmecobius fasciatus. NCBI lineage: Eukaryota > Metazoa > Chordata > Mammalia > Dasyuromorphia > Myrmecobiidae > Myrmecobius > Myrmecobius fasciatus. The sequence continues at coordinate 12,138 of JAJPUD010001513.1, read as the reverse complement.
TCTTCTCAAGTCTCCTCTCTCCAACTCTCTTATTCCTTCAAGTAACAAGATACTCTCTACTCAATGTTTCCTCTAACATCAATAAATACTTTCCAATCTATCACATTTTCTGCTCAACATAATATAAGCTCCTTAGAGCAGATGTTTCATTTTTGTCTTTGAATCACTGAAACTTAGCACAATGCCTGACACATACCAGGAACTTCATTTTTCTGAAGCCTTTGGTAAAATATATAATCATCACCTTTTGAATACTCTCTCTTCTCTAGGTTTTCATAATACTGTATTCTCCTGCTTTTTTCTCCTATCAATCTGGTAGCTCTTTTTCAGCCTCTTTTGCTGAACTGTTATAGACAGTTGAGATGTGACTGTATCCCTAAGATACATTTGTCAGATGAATTCTGTGTATCTCAGAAGAACACATTCATAGAGTTGGACCATATAAGGAAAGGATTATGTGTAACACCAGCAATGTCTACAATATTGCTTTTCTGTATGCTAACCTTCTTATAGAACATAGCATTGGACATAAAACTAGGAACCATAGGCAGAAAGAAGTGGAGATTGAAAATAATGTTCAATTCTCTAAATGATAAATCCTGAAATTATTTTTAAAATATTTGGTCATCTCTCTTTTGGAATCTCCAGTCAGTGGTAGCAAAGAATTTCACCATGCCTTTCAATTCTAAAAACATGAGTGTACATATGTATATATGTATTTGTATATATGTACATACACATATATACACTTACATATATTTATATGTATATGAATTTCCTGAATGTAAAGAATGCAACTGGCGTGATACAATATCTCCACAGGAACTGTGGGTACTAGAACACTTTTTGGATGAATTTGGTATCAATTTAGCCTGTATTGGTTTGACTACAGACATGTTGCAAGATACAGGGCCATGTAGACCTTTAAGGGGTATGGAACAGATGCTAAAGCAAAGGAAACAGATGGCTTTTATTTATTAATCTGTGCTACTGCGCTGACGAATGCTTTGCTCCTCTAGAATGCAGAAAGACACAAATGGGAACCATGCTGTTGAGGAAATTGTAGACATGGGTGACCCAAACAGACTATGACAGTGAGGTATAAGACAGTGGAGGGGAAAGTGGTTTGTGGAAACCAACATACACTACATTACACTGTAAGAGGACTCCAAATCATTCCTTATTTAAGGCACATACACAATTTAGTGGGTGTAACTTTGACTACAGAAAAGGATAAAAATGAGGGACAGATTGATAGGAAAAGGACCAGGACAATGGGGTGTCATGAAAACTAGGAGTGAGAGTATTAAGGAAGTGATTTATTGAAAAAAATTTAAGTGCTTAACATGTGCCAAGCTCTCTAATTTGAGGAGAGATCTCATCTCTGCTGGTAAAGAATGGATTTACTCCTTTTATCATCTGGTGCAGGTAATCTATAAAACTCCAATTTAGTTTTCCTTTTTGCTTGGATAAATGGATTTATACACATTCACTATCTATGATATTGTTTTTTTGTAACCAGCATTGGGAAGGGGCCAAGCTGGTGGACCCAATTTTGGGTCTACTTGCCTCTTAAGTATGACCAGTAAGGTGGCTTTTGTTTTGAATCTATAAAATTATAGCCTAGAGACCATCAATATTTTAGGGAACAGATAGATATAATTCAAGCTCAACACTTCTTTTGGAAAAAGACAATCAAAAGATCAATTGCCCTCATGGTCTTTCTCCTACTCTCCACAAGGAAGAAATCTCAGTTTCTCTTGGAGTCAGATTTAAAAGATATCTATCCATGCTGCTTAAGACACATGTATCTATGTCTAGAAGACTTATTAGAGGGAAAAGGACCAACATGTGTAAAAATGTTTGTAGCAGCTCTTTTTATAGTGGCAAGAGATTGAAAATTGAGTGGATGCTCATCCATTGAGCAATAGGAGAATAAGTTTTGGTATATGGATGTAAAAGAAGTTTATTGTTGTATAAGAATGATGAGCATACTGATTTCAGAAAAGCCTGGAGAGACTTACATGAACTGATGCTGAGTGAAGTGAGCAGAACCAAGAGAACATTGTACACAGTAACATCAAGATTATGTGAGGATGGATTTGGCTCTTCTCAGCAATGTGGTGAAGCAAAACAATTCCAATAAACTTGGGATGGAAAATGTCATCTGCATACAAAGAGAGAACTATGGAGACTAAATGTGGATCAAAACATAGTATTTTCACCTTTTTTGCTTGTTTGTTTGATTGCTTTTTCTTTCTCATGGTTTTTCCCTTTTTGGTCTGATTCTTGCACAATATAAAAAATAAGAAAATGTGTTTAAAAGAATTACACATGTTTACCCTATATCAGATTGTTTGCTATCTTTGGGGAGGGGAGAGGTAAGGAAGAGAGAAAGGGAGAAAAAAATGAAACAAAAAGTCTTACACACATGAATTTTGAAAACCATCTTTACATGTATTTGGAAAAATAGAAAAAAAAAACTTGAGAAAAATAAGAAAGTCCATGGGAACCTACATACTACATTGGTACATGCATGTCTTATACATAAATGACTGAGGTATATCTCTTCCTGTTGTGTTGAGGGTCTGGTTAATTTAGGATATAGCCCTGGCAGCTTTGTTTCCCCATCTCTTTCCCACATGAAAGTAGCAGGAAAGTGGGAGAAAGATTGGAGCCAAATTTCTCTTTTAGGGAACTGGAACAGAAAATAAGTTGCCTTCTTACACAAGTAAGGAAAATGTTTGATGATGATACACTTCCTTAACTTTATTAATTTGGTACTAGGATCAGTTTCCTTCTCCATTGCTTGCTATGTGTATAATTTTAGGAAAGGAATTATACCTATCTAAGACAAAATTTCCTCAGATCTTCCCAATCTTAAATCTTTTTTCCCTCTTTGATTATGTAACTTTATTTTTTCTCATTAAATAGTCTTTTATTTTTCCCCAATTACATGTAAAGATAGTTTTCAACATTCGTTTTTGTGAAATTTTGAGTTCCAAAGTTTTCTTCCTCCCTAAGACAGTAAGCAAACTGCTATAGCTTATACACGTGTAATCATGTTAAATTTATTTCCACATTAGCCATGGTGTAAAAGAAGAATCATGTCAAAAGGGGAAAACTAAGAGAAAGAAAAAAAACAAAAAAAGTTTTTAAAAGTGGAAAATAGTATACTTCAATTTGCATTCACATTCCATAGTTTTTTCTTAGGATCCAAACAGCATTTTCCATCATGAGTCTTTTGTAATTGTCTTGTATTGCTGAGAAGAGCTAAGTCCATCATAATTGATCATCGCACAATGTTACCATTACCATGCACCATGTTCTCCTAGTTCTGATATTTCACTCAGCATCAGCTTATGTAAGTCTTTCCAGGTGTTTTTCTGAAATCTACCTGTCACCATTTCTTATAGCACAATAGTATTCCATAACATTCATATACCACAACTTGGCCAGTCAATCCCCAAGTGATGACAGATATCTCCTCATTCTTTTTATGATCTAATACTTTGCTACCACAAAAAGAGCTGCTGTAAATATTTTTGTACATGTGGGTTTTTTCCCTTTTTATAATCTCTTTGAGATACAGATTTATTAGTGATATTGTTGGATCAAAAGGTATGCATAGTTTGATAACCTTTTAGGCACAGTCCCAAATTGCTTTCCAGAATCCCAATCTTAAATATTATTATTCAATAACCTATGTTCAAATTAAAATGCTTGCTTAACTATGGTCTTGAGGTTTGAGTGACAAATAATATATGGTTCTAGAAGCATAAGGAGGGGCCTGTAGACAGAGCCATCCCAGTAAAGTGACAATTATGATAGACAGGCATTCATTAACTGATCCCAGGCTCAGTGGTGAAAAGGTAAAGGGCTAGGTGATTGACAGCATGCCTTTGAGTCATATCTCTTATTACTTTATATGGACCTCATTATGTAAAATCCAAATGACTTTAAACAATGCTCATATCAGCTATTTAAGATATTATGATTTGCTGTTAGACCTATCAATCAACTACCATATGACTACTTGAGTTATAGTCTAGAGGTTTTATAAGTCTTCCAACCAATTTCTCATATAGCATAATATCAAAGCAAGATTTCATCATCTTTGCCTTTCTCTGGGCATTCTGTAGCTTATCAATACCATTAATAAAATGCCCAAAATTGAACATAATGTGTAGATGTGATTTGACCAGATTAAACAAACTGTGTCCTCTAAAACTAGACCCTTTGCTTCTCTTAACAAATACCATTAATATTTTAGTTGCTATATCACACTGTTAACTCGCATTGAGCTTGAAGTCCACTCAACCCCCTAGATCTTTTTAAAACAATTTCGTTTAGAGATATAAACTTCTCACAGCTTGTCCTATGCAACCAAATATAAAATTGGACATTTTACCTATTCAATTTATCCTCTCTAATTCTTTTGGGTGCTGACAACATTATCAAATATGGTAAACATGTTGTCTATCTTTTTATCCACATCATTGAAAACAAAATTTTAAATTGCACAGACTCAAGTACATTTCTGATGTACTTCAATTAAGTGACACAGAAAGGATTAGGCTTGTTCTTCTTGGCAGACATTAACAATGTATAGAAGCTTCAAAGAGGTAAAATTCAGGCTTTATCTAAAGAGGGACTTCCTAACAATTGGGGCTATCCAAAGGCAGATTGGGGTGTGTCAGAATGTAATGAATTCCCTTTCTTTGGACAAAGTCTGGATGACCATATGTTGAGGATGGATTCCTTTGCAATAACTACTGAAGTTTCTTTCAACTCTGAAATACTGTTATTCTCCTAAATTGAAATTGAACCATCAATGACTACCCTTTGGGGGATTTTGTTTATAAGAATTGCATGAGAAAATGGATAAAATCTAGATAAACTCTATCTAAAACATTCCCTTAAGGTGTCAGTCTAGTAACACTGTCACAAAAAAAGAAATAAAGGTTTTTTTGGCATGCCTTGTCTTTGATGAAACTCTGCTGGCTCTTTGTGATCACTACCTTATTTTCTAGATATTCATTAATGGTCCCCTACAGAATGTATTCTGTAATTTCCCTTTAAGTCAAAGTTATATCTACTAACCTATAGTTTTCAGACTCTATTATTGACTCTTTTGAAAGTCAAAACATTTGCCTTTCTACAATTCTAAATCTCTTCTAATATCCATGATTGTTTATAGATCATTCAATTTGGCAATCACATCTGTGCATTCTTTTAGGACCTACAGGTCTAGTGACAGATATGTAGCTTTTAAAATCCTCCTTAGGAGCAGCTAGGCACTCTCTTATTTATTATATATTTCAAACTCTATCAATGATTTTTCCCCTGTGCTTTTTAATTTACACATTATTTTCCTTAGCTGAGAAAACAGAAACAAAATAGGAATTATGTTTGTTTTCCCTTATCTTTGCCCCAACCAATCGTAGCAGTATAGGGGACCATTTTAGATCCTTCTTTTTTCTCAGCAGTTTATCAATAAAACACTCTTTTTATTATGCTTAAAATTAGTTGGTAAGACAGCTCATTCTGAGTTTAGCATCTTGACATTGTATTGATAATATCAAAATTTTTGTATTTCATTTTTTTCTAGTTACATGTAAAGGCAAATTTTAACATTCTTTTAAAAAAAAAACAACTCTTTCAGTTCCAAATATTCTTCCTTCTTCATCTCCCTCTTTCCAAGACAGAAATCAATTTGATATAGGTTATATTTATGCAGTTATGTAATATGTATTTCCATATTAGTCATGTTATAAAAGAAGAAACAGACTACAAGAAAAAACTTGAGAAAATGAAGAAAGTAAAAATAACATTCTTTGATCTGTATTCATATTCCATCAGTTCTTTCTCTGGATATAGATATCATTTTTCTTTAATTGTCTTACATCATTGTATTACTGAAAATAATAAAGTCATTCACAGTTGATCATTATACAATATTGCAGTTGCTATGTATAATGTTCTCCTTGTTCTGCTCACTTCATTTTACACCAGTTCATGGAAGTCTTTCAGGTTTTTCTAAAATTTGCCTTCTTGTCATTTCTTGTACCACAATAGTATTCCATTACATTCATATACCACTTGGTCAGCCATTCAACAATTTATGGGCATCCCCTCATTTCCAATTTTTTGTCACCATAAAAGAGTTGCTATAAAAATTTTTGTATTTGCCTTTTTATGATGTCTTTGGGGTACATATCTAGTAGAGATATTCTTGGATCAAAGAGTATGTATGTACAATTTAGTCGTCCTTTAGGCATTCCAAATTGTTCTCCAGGATGGTTGGATCAGTTGGCTCACCAAAAGTATATTAGTGTCCCAATTTTCCACCCCCTTTCAACATTTATAATTTTCCTTTTCTGTCATCTTAATCAATATGATATGTATGAGGTAATACCAACTTCTTGTATTCATTTTATTCCCTTCTCTTGTTTAATATTTTTATGTCTTTTTTAGAGCCATTCCCCAATTGATAGTCAAAGGATATGAACAATTTTCAAAGAAAAAAATATAAACTATCAATACTCTTAAGAAAATAATACTTCAAATCACTAATAATTATAAAAATGCAAATTAAAACAACTCTATCAACAAAAATAAAAATTAAATGATAAAAGAAATATGAGAGGGATGGGTGGGAAATGGCCATATTAATGCACTTAGAGGAACTGTGAATTAGTGTAGATATTATTAAATAACCTGAAATTATGCCCAGAAAGTCACTAAACTGAACATGCCTTTTGACCTAGCAATATCATTGGTAGGCCCAGAAACCAAAACAAAAATAAAAGGACCCATATGTACAAGAATCTGTATAGTGGCTCTTTTATGGTGGCAAAGACCTGAAAAATAGAGAGAGAAACACTTCATTGGAGTGTAACTGAATGAATCATGGTATATGAATGTAATGGAAAACTACTATATTATGACAATGGAGTAATGGAGTAACACAATGATGAAGAGGATGGTTTCAGAGTTAACAGTAAAGACAACTTTGAAAGATAATTTTAACCACCTTTTGATAGAAAAATGATGACTTCAAGATGTACAATGAGATATTTTTACATAGTTAATATGAAAATTTCTTTTCCTTAACTATATATACTTCTTATAAGAATTTAATTTTTGTTATTTTTTCTCTGTTTCTCATATCACTTTATCTCACCTACCCAGCAAGATGTATCTTATATGGAAACTTTTTAAAAGGTGTGGGAGCAAAATTAACCTACAGTTCAAATGAGACCGATGGCATATGCAATATTTTGCCCCAATAGACCCCCATCTCTGCAAAGAAAAGAGAATGATGATTTTTTTCATCCATTTACTAGGCCATTTATCAAGTGACATCATTATACTTAGACAGCATTGGTTTTGTTTTTAGTATTATTTTTTGTTCTGAACTTAAACACCCCAAATAAGCATTAGTTCATACACAGAAGAACACAAAGAAGTAAATTCCATGTTATTTTTAAAATTATCCTGTTTGTCTGTGACTCTTCATGGACTTCTTTTTGTTCTGTTCATTTAAAAATATTTCATTGTTCCTCTATTTTTTTTTCATCCTTACCACCCATCCTAGTTTCCCCAAATCTACCAATTAAAAACTGAGAGGGGGAGAAACACCTAATAACAAGTAAATCTATTCAATCAAAATGAATCCACAGAGTGATCATATCCAGAAATGTATGTCTCTTTCTACACTTTAAATCTATCACCTCTCTGTCAGGAAATGCTTCTTTATGGTTATTGAATTGATTAGAGTTCTTAAGTCTTTCAAAGTTGTTTTACTTTGCAATGCTATTGTCCTTGAATAAAATGTCCTGATTCTGTTCACGTTCAGAAATGGTGAGCATTGCAACACCATCAGTTCCCAACCCCAAATTTTCTGAAATCATAATTTTATGATAAAATAAAATTCTGTTATATTTGAATACCATGATTTGTTCAGTCATTCCCCAAATGATGAATACCACGTTAGATTCTAGATATTGTCTTTTTATTTCTTCTCCTTTTAATAGTCTCCCTTTAGGATTGGGATGTTTGTTTTGATTACGATTTAACCTTTTCTTCCCTTCCCCTTATAAGCATCACCTGCCTTTCCCCACTTATTTCTCTGTTCAGTTTGTTGTACTTTAATACCAAACTGTTAATATACGTGTTTAATCCACAGATAAGAGTGCTATCTGATGCCAGCTCTACAAACACTTATTCTTATTTTGTAAAGTATTTTTGTGAAACATTCCAATTTTGAAAAAATCAAATCTTACTCCTTTCTTCCTCTTTTCTATAATAGAGTATTCCTTTTTCCCACCTCCTCTTTTTCCTCTTAAAACTCTCAAAACAGAACCAAACAACTCACTTCTAAGTCTTCTGTTTTTATTATTTAATTTCTTCAATAACCTTTGAAAACATGATAATTCTGAAGAGATACTTTATTCTCCCAGTATTAAAACATTACTACTACTTCATCATATACCCCTTCCAGTCATTCAAATACAGTTTTTTCAAATATTGTCTTAACTCTTCTGTTTGTATTTCAAAGTTCTCAGTCTTTTCATCAAAAAGGTCCCATATGTCCCTTACAACCCCTTACAACAGATAAGAGTGCTAACCTTACCTACTTCTAGGTTACAGTAAATTCTTCAGGGCAAGTTATTCTTGGTTATAAGATTGGCTCTCTTGCTTTTTGAAATTTTTTTCGTAAGATCTCCTCTACTTTAAGTAGAAATTCCAGACTTTCACTATGATCCCTTGGTATTTAAGCTCTTTCCTTTTGAATACTATGTGTATATATATATATATATATGTGTGTGTGTGTGTGTGTGTGTGTGTGTGTGTGTGTGTGTGTGTGTATGCATATATATATATATATATATATTCTTTAAATTTTATTATGAACTTAAGAAATAAAATGAGCCTGGAATTTTCTGACTTATTCTTCCATCTTCCCAGAATCCTCTCACTTGCAGTATTTCCCCCCCTTGATGTGAAAGTTCTGGATATTGGCTATTACTTTCCTGGGATTTTTCTCTCTGGGGGTTTTCTTTCAGGAAATGATCCTTCTATCTTTGGTTTGTTTTTCAGTTTTAATACATCTAGCAATATTCATTTCAGATTTCTTGAAACCTGATATATGGAAAAATTTTTAAATCATGATTTTCAGGAAGTCCAATGAGTCTTAAATTAGGCCTTCTTTACTTAATTCACAGGTCAGTTGTTTTTATATGTGATATTTTATATTTTCTTCCATTTTCCAGTATTTTTTCCTACTATTTCTTGCTATTTCATTGTCATTAATTTTTGTTTGGGCTATTTTGGTTTTCAGGGAATCCATTATTTAGGTAAAATTAATCACTTTCTCTCCTAAGCCATTTATTCTATTTCCAATTCTTTTCTCCAAATAATTTATTTCATTATTTCTCTTGCTTCATTTTTTCTAGATATTCATGTGGACATTATGGAAAATACATTTTTCCTTTGAATATTTGTGAGCAATTGCTACAAAGTTACTTTCTTCTTCTAGGCTGGAATAATGCACTGACTTTTTCCTCTTGAGGTTAGATCCTCCCAGATCTTTAGGGTTCATAGGATGCCTCCAAGCACAGTACTAGGAACCTTGTAGCTTTTGGGTATCTTGGCTGTTTAAAGAGCCACTATACCATATTGGCTTCTGAGGTTCCTATCCTGAGTTTCAGATGACCCTAGGACTTTCCTCCACCACCCATTGAGTGGAAGCTTTTTCAGCTTTTTCAGGAGACTTTTTCAGGAGGACCCCAAACTTCTGATATCCTCTTTGCAGGCTATTCATATTGTCTCTGGTCACACTGAGAGAAATCAAGTCAAGTTTGTTTACCTTTTTTGGAGCTGGTTTTGTTAGTGTTCCCTTTTCCTATTGCCCCCAGGCGACTTTTTGTGCAGTTCTGGGAGCAAAGAAGTCACTGTAGCTTCTCATTGAATTTCTTGATTGTTATTTAGTTTGGTGCCAGTTTCAAGATTTTGCTGGAGTGGTTATATAGGAGGCAGATGATTTAATTCAGGCAGCTCTCTTGGCAGAAACTAAAATTTGGTTTCCTGTGCACCTTTAGAATATTAGTCTCTTTAGATAGATTTTTCTCTTCCAATTCATCAGAATTCCATTCCTGAAAATTTCCTGGCTTTCCTGTAGAATTTTCTGTAGAATTCTATGCCATGAAATAATAGATGTCATGTTTAGGGATCTTAGAATTCATCTACTCCAATGCCCTCATTTTAAATATAAGAAAACTGAAGTCCAGAGATGTTAGGTTATTTATACAAGCTACAAGGATAGTATGCTATTGGTTGAGCCACTATTAAGCAAGGTCCTCAAATTCCAAAATTTAGCAATATTTCCACTCTACTCCACTGTTTCCAACAGGATCCCAGCTATCAATCTTCTGGACATTTTGAAATTTGCTCACCATAGCATTCGTGTCAAAATATAGTTTTTTATTCTTCTCTACAACAAATTATAAGATGTAATGATTACATTACACCCTAAGTTTCATTGATTTTTACTTTAGGAATGAATTCTTCGTTATTAGTGGAAATCTAATTTAAAATGACACTCATTGCTTTCTCCATCTTATAATGGATGAAATTTTCATTAAGGGAAACCAATACATTATCAGTTGCTCCTCTTTTGACAGAGAGTTTTAGAATACATCTGTATAACAGAAGTCCCCAATCATAACTATATACTAGCTATATTCCATCCTTTTAATCTATTTTCTAAATCTTTATCAATTTTTTACTTCTATCCAAGTCCTGGATTGTAATGAAAACTGCATTAGCAATCTGTTGATTCTTTTAAAGATAGAGGAACCAATAAAAGGAAATTCTATTTGGAATTTGATTTGCCATAACAGGGAGAAAGTAGTTGGTCAATAGAAATGATGGATTTCCTGGGAGAAGTGATCACTGTATCACAAAAAAAAATTAATCAAAAGTCAATGAACAAATATTTACTAAGAGTTTATTATGTACTAGACACTATATTATATCTTGGAGACGTATATTTAATAAATGAAGCAACACCTATTGAAAAAGAGTTTATAATCTGAGATGGGAGACAGAAAAGATGTATGTAAATATCCAAAAATAAATATACAAAGAATAAGTGCAAAGTGGCTAAATATAAGGTAGTTTGAGAAGGATGGAGTTGGCTCTTGAGGAGATCAGAAAAAGGCTTCACATAAAAGCTAGTGCCTGTAGTAGAATTACTGGATAAAAAATAAACTCCTATAAATATGAAAATTTCTATATGTTATAACAAAGTAAGAAGGAATAGAAAAATTCTACTTAAAATAATTACAAAATACATAAAGTATTTTGCAGTCTATTTACCAAGAAACAACTGAAAACTACATGAATACAATTACAAAACAATCTATGTAAATACTTATTTAAATAATTGGAGAATTGATTGTTCATGAGTAGGCTAAGCCAACATAAATTTTTAAAAAACCCACTATTTAAATTAAGATGCTTACTCAGTGCCACACCAAACTACCAAAAATATTTTTTAGGACTAGAAAAAATAATAATTAAATTTATCTAGAAAGACAATAGATCAAAAATCATAATGGAAATAATGAAAAAAAGTGGAAAGGAAGGGGTCTGACAGTATCAGATCTCAAAGTATACTATAAAGCAGAAATCATCACAATTATTTGGCACTGGTTAAAAAATAGATTAATCAGTGGAACAGATTAAGTATGCAACAGCTAGCAAATTATATACTTATTTAAGGTGGGCAAAATTTTTCAACTTGGGGGCAGCTAAGTGGCACAGTGGATAGAGCACCAGCCTTGAAGTCAGGAGGACCTGAGTTCAAATCTGGTCTCAGACACTTAACATTCCCTAGCTGTGTGACCCTGGGCAAGTCACTTAACCCCAATTGCCTCAGCAAAAAGGAAAAAAAAATTCTTCAACTCTGTCATCTCATTTAAGCCTCACAATAAACTTGGAAGATATATCCTATTATTGTATCCATCTTTCAGATAGTGAACCCTGAATCAAGACAGTTGCTAAGTAACTTGCCCAGTCACACAACAAAGAAGTGTCTGAGGCAGGATGTGAGCAAGAGTTTTCCTGACT
>JAJPUD010001512.1:348418-427730 GCA_023553655.1 Myrmecobius fasciatus | reverse complement strand
GCATCAGTAAACTATGAAATCTTTCCCAGATTCTGACACATTGCTGGGCACAGCAATTCCTTAATAATAATTGTTGAATTGAATTAAATTTGAAATAAAAATCAGGGGATGTAGATTTGACTGGATCAATAAAAGAAAGAACTTTAAAAAATAATTGCAGCTATCCAAAAGGGGAATAGGCTGCCTCAGGAGACAGTGATTGAACAATGGAGGTCAACATTTAGAGACTGAATGATAATTTGCCAAGATACTGAGAAGATCTAGTAGGTAGAGAGCTGGACCTGAAGTCAAGAACATTTGAATGAAATCTGTTCTCAGACACTTAATAGCTCTATGACCCTGACAAAGTAATTTCACAGCTGTGTGCTTCAGTTTCCTTATCTGTAAAATGGGGATTGTAGTAGTACCCACCTAAACTCCTTCCCTCCTCTTCCCACACCCAATTCTTTTTTTTTTATTAAAGTTTTTATTTGCAAAACATATGTATGGGTAATTCTTCAGCAATGACCCTTACAAAGCTTTCTTTTTACAAATTCCCCCCCCCCCCCCAGTCCCTACCCCTCTCCTAGATGGCAGGAAGTCCACTACATGTTAATTATGTTAAAATACTTGACAAATCGAATATATGTATATATATTTCCACACTTATCATTGTTGTGCAAGAAAAATCGTATCTACAAGAAAAAAAATCTGAGAAAGGAAACACAATGCAAGCAAACATCAATAGAGAGCATGAAAATGTTATGTTGTGGTCCACATTTCATATCCCTCTCTCTGGATGTATATGTCCTTCTTCACTGACCAATTGGAACTGCTTTGAAGCATTTCATTGTTGAAGAGAGCCATGTCCATCAGAATTGATCATCATCATATACTCTTGTTGTTGCCATGTATAATGATCTCCTGGTTCTGCTCATTTTGCTCAGCATCAGTTCATGCAACTCTACAGGTCTCTCTGAAATCATCCTGCTGGTCGTTTTTTTATAGAACAATAATATTCCATGACATTAATATACCATAATTTATTTAGCCATTCTCCAATTGATGGGCATCCATTCAGTTTCCAGTTTCTAGACACTACAAAAAGGGCTGCTACAAACATTCTTGCATATGTGGGTCCCTCTCCCTCCTTTAAGATCTCTTTGGGATACAAGCCCAGTGGAAACACTGCTGGGTCAAAGGGTATGCACAGTTTGATAACTTTTGGAGCATAGTTCCAAATTGCTCTCCAGAATGGTTGGATCCATTCACAGTTCCACCAACAATGTATCAGTGTCTTAGTTTTCCCACATCCCCTTCAACATTCGTCATTATCTTATCTTGTCATTTTAGCCAGTCTGACAGGTGTGTAATGGTATCTCAGAGTTGTCTTAATTTGCATTTCTCTAATCAATAGTGATTTGGAGCACCTTTTCATATGACTAGTAATGGTTTTAATTTCATCATCTGAAAATTGTCTGTTCATATCCTTTGACCATTTATCGATTGGAGAGTGGCTTGAATTCTTATAAATGTGAGACAATTCTCTATATATTTTAGAAATGAGGCCTTTATCAGAACCATTAAATATAAAGATGATTTCCCAATTTATTTCTTCCCTCCTAATCTTGTGTGCATTAGTTTTGTTTGCACAAAAACTATTTAACTTAATATAGTCAAAATTTTCCTTTTTTCCTTTTTTGTTCCTTCTAAAATTTTTTTCTTTCTTCTTTTTTTATTAAAGCTTTTTATTTGCAAAGGATATGTATGCGTAATTCTTCAACACTGACCCTTACAACCTTCTGTTACAAATTTCTCTCCCTTGGTGTACGCCCCTCCCCTACATGGCAAGAAATCCACTACATGTTAATTATGTTAAAATACTTGACAAATCGAATATATGTACATATATTTCCACACTTATCATTGTTGTGCAAGAAAAATCATATCTACAAGAAAAAAAATCAGAGAAAGGAAACACAATGCAAGCAAACATCAATAGAGAGCACGAAAATGTTATGTTGTGATCCACATTTCATATCCCTCTCTCTGGGTGTATATGACTTTCTTCACTGAACAATTGGAACTGGTTTGAAACATTTCAATGTTGAAGAGAGCCATGTCCATCAGTATTGATCATCATATAGTCTTGTTGCTGTGTATAATGTTCTCCTAGTTCTGCTCACTTCGCTCAGCATCAGTTCATGCAACTTTCTCTAGGCCTCTCTGAAATCATCCTGCTGGTCGTTTCTTATAGAACAATAATATTCCAGAACATTCATATACCATAATTTGTTCAACCATTCTCCAATTGATGGGCATCCATTCAGTTTCCAGTTTCTAGTCACTACAAAAAGGGCTGCCACAAACATTCTTGCACATGTGGGGCCCTTTCCTTTAAGATCTCTTTGGAATATAAGCCCAATAGAAAGACTGCTGGGTCAAAGGGTATGCACAGTTTGATAACTTTTTGAGCAAAGTTCCAAATTGCTCTCCAGAATGATTGGATCCGTTCACAGTTCCACCAAAAATGTATCAGTGTCCCAGTTTTCCCACATCCCTGCCAACATTCGTCATTATCATTTCCTGTCATTTTAGCCAATCTGACAGGTATGTGGTGGCACCTCAGAGTTGTCTTAATTTGCATTTCTCTGATCAATAGTGATTTGGAGCACCTTTTCATAGGATAGTCAAAATTTTCTATCTGGTATTCAATTAAGATTTCCAGTTCTTCTTTGGACATAAATTTATTCCATCTCCACAGATATGAGAGGTAAACTATCCTATGTTCCTCTAATTTGCTTATAATATCACTCTTTATATCTAAATCATGAACCCATTTAGATCTTATCTTGGTATATGGTGTTAGGTGTGGGTCAAGCCCTAGTTTCTTCCACACTAGTTTCCAATTTTCCCTGCAGTTTTTGTGGAATAGGGAGTACTTATCCCCAAAACTAGGGTCTTTGGGTTTATCAAACACTAAATTACTATAGTTATTGCCTCGTTTGTCCTGTGATCCTATCCTATGCCACTGATCAACTACTCTATTTCTTAGCCAGTACCAAATGGTTTTGATGACTGCTGCTTTATAATATAGTTTTAGATCTGGTACAGCAAGGCCACCTTCATCAACCTTTTTTTTTTTTTTTTTCATTATTTCCCTTGAAATTCTTGACCTTTTGTTCTTCCAAATGAACTTCGCTACTATTTTTTCTAGATCTATAAAATAATTTCTTGGGAGCTTGATTGGTATGGCACTAACAAAGTAAATTAGTTTGGGTAGTATTGTCATTTTTATTATATTTGCTCAGCCTCCCGATGAGCACTTGATGCTTTTTCCAATTGACTAGGTCTGATTTTATTTGTGTGGAAAGTGTTTTGTAGTTTAGTTCGTATAGTTCCTGACTTTTCCTTGGCAGATAGATTCCCAAATATTTTATACTATCAACAGTTATTTTGAATGGAATTTCTTTTTGTACCTCTTGCTGCTGAACTTTGTTGGTAATATATAAAAATGTTGATGATTTATGTGGATTTATTTTGAATCCTGCAACTTTGCTAAAGTTGTGAATTGTTTCTAGTAGTTTTTTAGTTGAGTCTCTAGGGTTCTCTAAGTATACCATCATGTCATCTGCATCTGCAAAGATTTGGTTTCTTCATTACCTATTCTAATTCCTTTTATCTCTTTTTTTTTCTCTTACTGCCAAAGGTAACATTTCTAATATAATATTAAATAGTAATCATGACAGTGGGCAGTCTTGTTTCACTCCTGATCTTATTGGGAATGGTTTTAGTTTGTCTCCATTACAAATGATGCTTGCTGGTGGTTTTAAGTAGATGCTACTAATCATTTTAAGGAAAAGCCAATTGATTCCCACACTTTTTAGTGTTTTTAATAGGAATGGATGTTGGATTTTATCGAATGCTTTTTCTGCATCTATTGAGATAATCATATGGTTTTTGTTAGTATGGCCATTAATATAATTGATTATGCTGACAGTTTTCCTAATATTGAACCAGCCCTGCATTCCTGGTCTAAATCCCACTTGGTCATAATGTATTATCCTGGGGATGACTTTCTGTAATCTCATTGCTAATATCTTATTTAAAATTTTTGCATCAATTTTCATTAGGGAAATTGGTCTATAGTTTTCTTTCTCTGTTTTCACCCTACCTGGTTTAGCTATCAGCACCATATCTGTATCATAGAAGGAATTTGGTAGTATACCTTCTTGCCCTATTCTTTCAAATAGTTTATATAGTATGGGAATTAATTGTTCTTTGAATGTTTGGTAGAATTCACATGTAAATCCATCTGGCCCTGGAGATTTTTTCTTAGGGAGTTGACTAATAGCTTGTTCTATTTCTTTTTCTAAAATGGGGCTATTTAAAATTTATGTCCAAAGAAGAACTAGAACGCTTAATTGAACACCAGATAGATAATTTTTACTATATTAAGTTAAAAAGTTTTTGTACAAACAAAACCAATGCAGTCAATATTAGGAGGGAAGTAATAAATTGGGAAATCATCTTTACATTTTAGGGTTCTGATAAAGGCCTCATTTCTAAAATATATAGAGAATTGTCTCATATTTATAAGAATTCAAGGCATTCTCCAATCGATAAATGGTCAAAGGATATGAACAGACAATTTTCAGAGGATGAAATTAAAACTATTTCTAGTCATATGAAAAGGTGCTCCACATCACTATTGATCAGACAAATGCAAATTAAGACAACTTTGAGGTACCACTACACACCTGTCAGATTGGCTAAAATGACAGGAAAAAATAATGACGAATGTTGGAGGGGATGTGGGAAGGCTGGGACACTGATGCATTGTTGGTGGAACTGTGAACGGATCTAGCCATTCTGGAGAGCAATTTGGAACTATGCTCCAAAAGTTATCAAACTGTACATACCCTTTGACCCAGCAGCATTTCTATTGGGCTTATATCCCAAAGAAATCATAAAGGAAGGAAAGGGCCCCACATGTACAAGAAGGTTTGTGGCAACCCTTTTTGTACTAGCTAGAAACTGGAAGCTGAATGGATGCCATCAATTAGAGAATGGCTGAACAAATTATGGTATATGAATGTTATGGAATATTATTGTTCTGTGAGAAATGACCAGCAGGATGATTTCAGAGAGGCCTGGAGAGACTTGCATTAACTGATGCTGAGCAAAATGAGCAGAATCAGGAGATCAATGTACACGGCAACACCAATACTATATGATGATCTATTCTGATGGACATGGCTCTCTTCAACAATGAAATGTTTCAAACCAGTTCCAATTGTTCAGTGAAGAAAGTCATATACACCCAGAGAGAGGGATATGAAATGTGGACCACAACATAACATTTTCATGCTCTCTATCAATGTTTGCTTGCATTGTTTCCTTTCTCTGATTTTTCTTTCTTGTAGATATGATTTTTCTTGCACAAAAATGATAAGTATGGAAATATGTATACATATATTCGATTTGTCAAGTATTTTAACATAATTAACATGTAGTAAATATCCTGCCATCTAAGGGAGGGGTGGGGAGTAGGGTGGAAAAATTTGTAACAGAAAGCTTTATAAGGGTTAATGTTGAAGAATTACCGATACATATGTTTTACAAATAAAAAGTTTTAATATAATAAAAAAATAAAATAAAATCATACTAAAAATTTTTTTTAAAATAAAATAAAATGGGGCTATTTAAATAATTTATTTCCTCTTCTGTTAACCTGGGCAATCTATATTTTTGTAGATATTCCTCAATTTCATCTAGATTATCAAATTTATTGGCATAAAGTTGGGCAAAGTAACTCCTAATTATTACTCTAATTTCCTCTTCATTGAAGGAAAGTTCTCCCTTACCATTTTTGAGACTAATAATTTGATTTTCCTCTTTCCTTTTTCTAATCAAATTAACTAGAGGCTTATCTATTTTGTTGTTTTTTTTTTTTCACAAAACCAACTCAATTTTATTTATTAATTAGATAGTTTTCTTATTTTCAATTTTATTAATCTCCCCTTTTATTTTCAGAATTTCCAATTTGGTATTTAATTGAAGGTTGTTTATTTGTTCTTTTTCTAGTTTTTTTAATAGTAAGCCCAATTCATTGATCTTCTCTTTCTCTATTTTATGCCAGTAAGCATCTAGAGATATAAAATTACCCCTTATAACTGCTTTGGCCATATCCCACAAATTTTGGTATGTTGTCTCATTAGTGTCATTCTCCTGGATGAAATTATTGATTGTGTCTATGATTTGCTCTTTTACCCATTCATTCTTTAGGATTAGATTATTTAGTTTCCAATTAACTTTTGGTCTATTTTCTCCTGGCCTTATACTGCATGTGATTTTTATTGCATCATGATCTGAAAAAGATACATTTACTATTTCTGCCTTTCTGCATTTGATTTGGAGGTTTTTATGCCCTAACACATGGTTAATTTTTTTATAAGTTCCATGAACCACAGAGAAAAACATAAACTCCCTACTGTCTCCATTCAATTTTCTCCAAAGATCTATCATACCTAACTTTTCTAACAATTTGTTTAGCTCCCTAATTTATTTTTTATTTATTTTTGATTTGATTTATGTAATTCTGAGAGAGCAAGGTTGAGATCCCCACTAGTATAGTTTTGCTGTCTATTTCTTCTTGCATCTCTCAATTTCTCCTCTAGGAATTTGGATGCCATACCACTTGGTGTATATATTGATATTGCTACATTATCTATGGTACCTTTTAGTAAAATATAGTTTCCTTCCTTATCTCTTTTGATTAGATCTATATTGGCTTTGACTTGATCTGAGATCAGGATATCTACCCCTGCTTTTTTTTGTTCATCTGAAGCACAATAGACTCTGTTCCAGCCCTTTACCTTCACCATATATATGTGTCTATGCTTTAGATGTGTTTCTTGTAGACAATATATTGTTGGATTCTGGTTTCTAATCCAGTCTGCTATCCACTTCCACTTTATGGGAGAGTTCATCCCATTCACATTCACAGTTAAAATAACTAATTCTGTATTTCCTGCCATCTTATTTATCCAAGTTATGTTTTTCTCTTTCCTGTCCCCTTTCTGCTTTCCCCCCCCTCCCCAGTATTTTGCTTTTGATAACCACCTCACCCAAACAATCCTCCTCCTTTTGAGCTCCTCCCCCTCTTTTACTCCTTTCCCCTGATTCTTCTATTTTCCCTTCTTTTAGTCTATCCCTTTCTTTTCCTCTTTTCCCTCCCACTTACCTAAAAGGAAGGACAAGTTTCTCTGTGAAACCAAATGTGTCTGGTCTTTTAGAGCTCAATCTGATGAGAGTAAGATTCACACAATGCTCATCTCCCTCCATTCTTTCCCTCAATTATATTAGGTTTTCTTGACCTATTCATGAGATTTCACCTTATTTTTACCTCCTTTTTTTAAAAAAATCTTTTTTTTTTACTATCTTTTCCCTCTTTTTTCCAGTATGATAGCCTTTGCACCTCTAGTTTCTTTTTCATATTATCAAAGTAATATCAAATTATATCCGCATTCTTTAAGTATACCCATAGTAGAAATATAGTTCTCAAGAGATCTTTCCTTTTTACTTTTTTATGCTTCTCTTGAGTTCGGTGTGTCAAGGTCATATTTTTTGTTCAGCTCTGGGCTTTTCATTAGAAATAGGAAGATAAATTCAGCTGGATCGGTTATTCTTGGCTGTAATCCAAGTTCTTTTGCCTTTGGAAATATCTGGTTTCAGGCCCTTCAATCCTTCAATGTGGAGGCTGACTGATCTTGTGTGATTCTAATTACAGTTTCTCAGTATTTGAATTGTTTCTTTGTAGCTTCTAGCAATATCTTTTCCTTGGTGCGATAGTCCTGAAATTTAGCCAAGATATTCCTTGGGTATTTAATTTTGGGGTCTCTTTCAGGAGGTGATTGGTGAATTCTTTTGATGGTGATTTTGCTTTCTGATTCTAAAACATCATGGCAGTTTTCTTTCAAGACTTCCTGGAAGCTAGTGTTTAGATTCTTTTTTTCATCATGGCTTTCAGGAAGTCCAATAATCCTTAGATTGTCTCTCCTAGATGTATTTTCCAAATCAGTTGTTTTTCCTAGGAGATATTTCATATTTTATTCTATTTTTTCATTTTTTTGGTTTTTGTTTGACTGATTCTTGCAGTCTTATTGAGTCATTAACTTGCATTTGTTCAATTCTAATTTTTAATGTATCATTTTCTTCAGTTACCTTTTTTAGCTCCTTTTGTAACTGGCCAATTTGTTCATTGCATACTTTTTCCATTTCACCAGTTTTGTTTTCCAGTAAATTGATGTCTTTATCATATCTCTTTTGGAGGGCTTCTTGCACTGATCTCAATTCATTTCCACATTTTTCATCTAACTCTCTTTTGAGATTCTTTATGCAGTCTTCCAGGAAAGCCTTGTGAAAGGGGGACCAGCTCATGAACGCCTTTGTGGCTTTCTCTGGAGTTGTTTTGAGAACCTCAGGATCTGGGGTCTGCTGTTCTTTCTCTTCATAAAAGCTGTCTATGGTGAGAGCTCTCTTCTGTTTCTTACTCATTTTTTAAAAAAGCTTGGTGAATGTTTAAAGCAGAGAAGCTGAGGCTATGGTCCTTTGCCCTGGAGCAATTCGGATATTCAACTTCCAGTGCTGGGCCATCAGGGCTAGGTCCCAGAGTATGCAATGCCTTACAAACTGCCTTTTACAAAAGGCAGATCTGCCAGAACACCTGCCTGCAATCAGGGCTGAGTGTCCCAAGAGCCTCAGATAGACTCCCCAGGTGTTTAGAATCTGCCATGCTGAGTCCCACGTAGTTTCCTGACCTGTCTTCAGGAGCTGTCGACCCCGTGCCCGACTGAAACAGACCTGCTATGGAGCTCTTCAAAGGTACTTTCTGCAAGGAATGTTTTGTAGTCCAAATATTTGTGGGTTCGTTGACTTAAAAATCAGTTCAGAGGCTTAGTTTGCTGTTGGTTTGAGAGGTCAGAGGAGGACACAGAGAGTCGTGTCTTCACTCCACCATCTTGGCTCTGCCCCCCCCCCGGCCCGTTCTTTTGGGGGATAAGGGGGGGGGGGGGGGGGGGGGGGGGGGTTAAATACTAAAGTGCTTTATAAATGCAAGCTTTTTTAAAATTCTGTGCTTCTATTTTATATTTTAAGTACAAGATTGATTCAAATCAAAGCAGCTCATATTTCTCTTATCTTTTTAACATTTCAAGATTCAAGACTTTCACTCTATGGGAGGATGCAATATTCATTTTTTTAAAGTTCAAGTTAATGTGTATTTATACCAATATCACATAACAATCCAAAAGGAATTTGGTGCTGACATTTTTTGTTTTTCTAAGACTCTTGCAAAGAATCACTAGGTATTCTTACCTATCAATAACTGATCAAATAAAACAGAATAGAAGTTACATTTTCTCCCATTTGACTATAACTTTCTTATCTAAGTATAGAGCACATTGATTTAAGAATAATTATTGATTCGAAGGCACAGTTAAGTTGATTTGGGAAACATCGAATTGACTTACTGTCAAGATTTCAATAAAGTTACATTGGGAAAAAAAAACTTCAACACTTAATGTGACTAATGTCCTTTGATTACTACAGAAGTTTTTCCCATTTCACAGTTTTGCCACTGCACAATTTAGGGGAGACTCACCACCTTTTTAAAGTAAAATTGCATGGAGCCAACATACTCTAGGTACAGTCAATATAGATTAAAGTCTGTTGCTAGCCTCAAAGTCCTTCCCAACTTCCACACAAAAAGGTCTCTCAGGTAAATATGGAGGTTCCCAATTTGGCCTTATTGAGACAAGGTCCCCAGGATTGTAAAGTGGAAAGAACACCATAATTTTAGTCAGAAGATGGGTTTATAATTCAGATCTACTACCTACTACATATGTGATCTTGTACAGTTAACTCACATAACCTCTTGTGCATCATCTATACAGTAATGGGCTAGATTAGTCAACCTGTAAGATCCCTTCTATCTCTGATTTGAACAAGCCCATTTCTGAGTCAAGGCTGAATTCCATTCATCTCATACCCACTAAGGATACATAAGTATATCCCCCAAATGACTAGCATTTCTAAAAATCTTTTTGATACTGAGGCTCCACATCTCCACCCCTTTTCCAAGCACTATTATTGCTTTTTGATAAACTAGTGCCAATCCATAAAAATTATTTTGAAGTGTAAATAAACTGCAAGAGGCATTAGAAACAATGGAACAGGAGGGGTAGTCTATTGACTTTGGTTGACATTCTGGCTATTACAACAAAAAGCTCTTGACATTCATCCCTCACAATGACAATAGCAAGCACATTTTTAATGAAGCTTTTTATTTTCAAAACATGAGCATAGATAATATTCAACATTCACCCTTGCAAAATGTTGTGTTGCAAACTTTTTCCTCCCTTCCCCTCACCTCCTCCTGTAGATGGCAAATAATCCAATATGTGTTAAACATGTTCAATTCTTCTATACATATTTCTACAATTGTCATGCTGCACAAGACAAATCATATCAAAAAGGAAAAAGTGAGAAAGAAAACAAAATACAAGTAAACAATAACAAAAAGAGTAAAGTTGTTATCTTGTGGTCCACACTCACTCCCTACAGTTTTCTCTCCTTGCGTGGAGATGGTTCTCTCCATCACAAGACTATTGGAACTGGCCTGAATCACTTCTTTGTTGAAAAGAGCCACATCCATCAGAATTGATCATCATATAATTTGCTGTTGCTATGAATTATTGCACATTTTACTTAGCTATCAAGTATAATAGAAAATTTTACAAAATTTTGAGATGTTTTAGATTTACTAGAATTGTCAGTCTCCAGAAATGTTACTTTAGAGTAAGTCACCAAAGTGGTGTGAATACCAGAGTGATTTGAAAAGACAATGCATGTTCACTGTTTATGCAGTTGCTGCATGTTTCTGTCCTTCTCCCTGACTTACCCAGTGCAGGGTTCACAAAGACATTCAGTCACACAAGTTCCTTCCCAGTTAGGCAAACTGGAGTGTCATTCCCAACTTGGCCAAGCCACATAACTCTATCCTCTCCTCCAGCCTGGCTAGAGCAGCAGCAGCAACCATCTGATGTTCAGGCATCATAATGTCAACAAAGGGAATAGGAACTTCAGCCAGTGAGGCATGAGATTGTGGGGACTACTGCTACCCATGGGTTTAGTGCTTAAGTAAGCCAAGATAGAACTTTTACTCTCTCAGATCCATAGTCCTCTCCTTCTTATATCACCTTCCCCCTACCTCCAACCTCAAATTGGAAGCAAATGAAGGTCATTCACCACAAAGAAACTAAGAGTTATGCAAGAATTGGTAAATGTCAACACAAGGTAGAAGAAAAATTGGAAAAAGAAATTAGAGTAATGTAAAAGAATTATGAAAGAAAGGTGTCAACTTGGACAAAGAAAATAATTCCTTAAAAAGTGCAATTGCCGAAAAAGGAAAGAAAAAAGTTAATTGAAGAAAATAACTGGTTAAAAGTTAGTGGAATTTAGTGACACTATAAGATATCAAGAACCAACCAAACACATGAAAAAAGAGAAGAATGTGCAAAATCCCTCAAGAGAAAAACAAGTGGCCTTGAAAATAAGTCTAGGAAAGACATTGGAATCATTGGAATACCTGAAAGCCATAATGAAAAAGAGGACCTGAACAGCATCTTTGAAGGAAATATGCCCTGATATCCTGGAATCATAGTGTAAAATAGGCATTGAAAGAATACACTGATCATCACAGGGAAGAATTCCCAAAATAAAAATTCCAAGGAACTTTATAGACCAATTTCAAAACTATAAGATCAAGGAAAAATAATTACAAGTGGCCAGAAAGAAATAATTTGAATTATCTGGAAACCACCATCAGTATTACGCAGGACTTAGCAGCTACAACATTAAAAGACCAAAGGTCCTAGAACATGATATTCCAGAAGGCAGAGGACCTAGGAGTACAATCAAGGATTGATTATCTGGTGAAATTAACATAATACATCAAGGGAGAAAAAAATGTCATTCAATAAAATAGAAAGATTTCAAGCTTTCCTAAGGAGAAGACCAGTACTAAGCCAAAAGCTTGATTTCCACTATCAAGACCCAAGAGAAGCATGAACAGATAAAAGGGGGAAAAACATAAGGGATTCAAGAAAAGCTAAACTGCTTACATTGTTACACGTGAAGATGATACTTGTAATTCTTAATAGTTTCACTACTAATAGTGTAGCTAGATAGATACAGGATACAGGTATAAGGTGAATTTGAGAGAATGGCATTAAAAATGAAGGAATTAGTAAGAAGAGTACACCATGTGCAGAAGAAAGAGAAAGGTGGAATGAAGTAAATTATTTCACATGATGAGTATGAAAGATCTATTACAGTGGAAGGGAAGATAGATAGGTGGGCAACGGACATTGCTTGAACCTTATTCTTATCAATATTGGTTCAAAGCAGAAATAATATAGAGAATCAGTTGAATATAGAAATCTATCTTAATTGACAAGGAAATGGACAGGAAGGAGATTAAGTGAAGGTGGAGGTGGAGACTGAAAGGAGACTAGATTGGGAGAGATTACTGTAGATAGAAGCAAAATATAGGAGAGAATGGAAGGGGGGAAAGAAGAGAGGAAAAACAGAGAAAAAATAGGATGGAGGGAAATACACAATTATCATAACTATGAATGTGACATAGATAAATTCTCCTATAAAACAGAAGTAGATATAACAGAGTGGATCAAAAACAAGAATCCTACAATGTGTTGTTTGTAAGAAAAACTTGAAGCAGAGAGATACAGAGTAAAAAATATATTATACTTTAGCTGAAGAAAAAAAAGCAGGAGTAGCAATCCTGATCTCAAAGGAAAAACAAAGATAGACTTAACTAAAAGAAATAAAGAAGAAAATTACATCTTAATAAAAGATACCATAGTCAGTGAAGTGATATCAATACTATACTTACATGCACCAAGTGGTATAGCATCTAAATTCTTAAAGGAGAAGTTAAGTGAATCACAAAAAGAAAAAGACAGCAAAACTATGTAGGTGGGGGACCTCAAATGTCCTCTCTCAAAACTCAATAAATCCAACTGGAAAAAACCTAAAGAGCTAAATAGAATATTTAAAAAGTTAAATATGACAGATTTTTTTGAGAAAACTGAATGGGAACAGGAAGGAATATCTTTTTTTCTCAGCAGTACATGGTACCTATAAAAAATGATCTCTCACATTGGCTAAGATGTTAGGAAAAGATAATGATAAATGTTAGAGGAAATGTGGTAAAACTGGGACACTAATACATTGTTGGTGGAATTGTGAATTGATCCAACCATTCTGGAAAGCAATTTGTAACTATGCCAAAAGGGCTGTAAAATTGTGCATACCCTTTGATCCATCAGTGTCTCTATTGGGCCTGCATCCCCAAGAAATCATAAAAAAGGAAAAAAGATCCACATGTGCAAAAATGTTTGCAGAAGCCCTTTTGTAGTGGAAAGAAACTGGAAATTGAGTGGATGCTCATCAGTTAGAGAATGACTGAATAAGCTATGGTATATGAATGTTATGGAATATTATTGTTCTACAAGAAATGATCAGCAGGATGATTTCAGAGAGGATTGTAGAGACTTACATGAAGTGATGTTAAGTGAAATGAGCAGAACCAGGAGATCATAGTAATGGAAACAACAAGATTATATGATAATCAATTCTGACAGACATAGCTGATGATGATTCAGGCCAGTTCCAATGGTCTTGTGATGAAGACAGCCATCTGCACCCAGAGAGAGGACTAGGGAGACTGAGTGTGGATGATAACATATTATTTTCATATATATTTCTTTTTTTGTTGCTTGCTTGCATTTTGTTTTCCTTCTCATTTTTTCCTTTTTTATCTGATTTTTAATGTGCAATTATTCTATACACATGTTTAACGTATATTAGATATGCAAGGCTAAATGTAAATTATCTTTGCATTATTTTTATATATAATATAATGATAATGTAAGCTATTATTTAAAATTAAAAAAGAAAAATTGACCATGTATTAGGGGCATAAAAACCTCACAATCAAAACTAGAAAGAAATATTAACTGCATTCTTTTTGGATCATAATGCAATAAAAGTTATATTCAACAAATGTCAATAAAAATTAATGGGAAACTAAATATTATAATCTTAAACAATAAGTGGGTCAAAGAACAAATCATATTCAGGCCAGTTCCAATGCTGTTGTGATGAAGAGAGCCATATGTACTCAAAGAGAGAACTCTGGGGACTGAGTATGGATCACAACATTATATTTTCACTTTTGTTGTTGTTTGCTTGCATTTTGTTTTATTTCTCATTTTTTTTCCTTTTTTGATCTGATTTTTCTTGTACAGCATAATTGTGGAAATATATATGTAAGAATAGCACCTGTTTAACATATATTGGATTACTTGCCATCTAGGATAAGGGGTGGGGGGAAGGGAAGGAAAAAATTGGAACACAAAGTTTTGCAAAGGAAAATGTTGAAAATTATCTATGCATATGTTT
Source organism: Myrmecobius fasciatus (assembly GCA_023553655.1). NCBI lineage: Eukaryota > Metazoa > Chordata > Mammalia > Dasyuromorphia > Myrmecobiidae > Myrmecobius > Myrmecobius fasciatus. The sequence goes on along the minus strand of JAJPUD010001512.1, from coordinate 413,204 downwards.
TTAATAAAAAAGAACAAATCACAGAAACAATAAATAATTTCATTAAAGCAAATGACAACAATGAGACTACATACCAAAATTTATGCGATGCAGCCAAAGAAATACTTAGGGGAAAATTTATGTCTTTAAATTCTTATATCAACAAAATAAAAAAAATAACAGGTCAATGAGTTAAGCATGCAACTAAAACAAACAAACAAACAAACTAGACAAAGTACAAATTAAAAATCCCCATTGAACACCAAATTGGAAATCCTGAAAATCAAAGGTGAGATTAATTGAAAGTAAAAACAAAAACAAAAACTATTCAGCTAATAAGCAATCTAGGAGTTGATTTCATAAGGAGAAATACAACAGTAAAATATATAAAACATTGGTTAAACTGGTTAAAAAAGAAGAAAACCAAATATCCAATAACAAAAATGAAAACAGCAAAATCACCACCAATGAAGAAGAATTTAAAGAAATCATTAAGAAATATTTTGCCCAATTATATGCCCATAAATCTGATAATCTGAGTTAAATTGATGAATATTTATGAAAATACAAATTACTCAGATTAACAAATCAGGAAATAGAATGCCTCAATAACCGCATCTTAGGGAAAAAAAAATACTGAATAAGCTATTAATGAACTTTTTAAGAAAAAAATCTCCAGGTCCAGATGGATTCACAAGTGAATTCTATCAAACATTTAAAGAACTGTTGATTCCAATACTATACAAACTATTTGGAAAAATGGGTGAAGAAAGAATCCTACCAAACTCCTTTTATGACTCAAATAAGGTGTTGATATTTAAAACAGAAAAAGAAAATTATAGACCAATTTTCCTAATGAATATTTATTTATTTTTATTTTATTTTAATTTTTTTATTTGTAAAGCTTTTTTTATTTTCAAAACATATGTATGGATAATTTTTCAACATTGACCCTTGAATAGCCTTGTGTTTCAGATTTTCCCCTCCTTCCCCCCACCTTTCCCCTAGATGGCAAACAATCCAATATGTTATATATGTTAAAAGATATGTTAAATCCAATATATGTAAACATATTTATACAATTCTCTTGCTGCACAAGAAAATTCAGATCAAAAAGGAAAGAAAATGAGTAAGACAACAAAATGCAAGTGTACAACAACAAAAAGAGTGAGAATGTTATGTTGTGATCCACATTCAGTTCCCATAGTCCTCTCTCTGGGTGTCTCTTTTCATCACAAGATCATTGCAACTGGCATCAGTCATCTCATTGTTGGAAACAATCATGTTCATCAGAATTGATTGTCGTATAATATTATTGTTGCCATGTATAATAATCTCCTGGTTCTGCTCATTTCACTCAGCATCAGTTCATGCAAGTCTTTCCAGGCCTTTTTGAAATTGTCCTGCTGGTCATTTCTTACAGAGCAATAATATTCCATAGTATTCATATACTATAATTTATTCAGTCATTCTCCAATTGAAGGGCATCTATTCAGTTTCCCGTTTCTAGCCACTACAAAAAGGGCTGCCACAAACATTCTTGCACATGTGGGGCCCTTTCCTTCCTTTATGACCTCTTTGGGATACAAGCCCAACAGAAATGCTGCTGGCTCAAAGGGTATGCACAGTTTGATAACTTTTTGAGCATAGTTCCAAATTGCTTTCCAGAATGGCTGTATTCGTTCACAGCTCCACCAACAATGCATCAGTGTCCCAGCCCTCCCACATCCCCTCCAACAATCATCATTAACTTTTCCTGTCATTTTAGCCAATCTGACAGGTGTGTAGTGGTACCTCAGAGTTGTCTTGATTTGCATTTCTCTGATCAATAGTGATTTGGAGCACCTTTTCATATGACTATAAATAGTTTTAATTTCATCCTCTGAAATTTGTCTGTTCATATCCTTTGACCATTTATTGACTGGAGAATGGCATGAATTTTTATAAATATGAGACAATTCTCTATATATTTTAGAGATGAGACCTTTATCAGAACCCTTTAATGTAAAGATGATTTCCCAATTTATTGCTTCCCTCCTAATCTTGACTGCATTGGTTTTGTTTGTACAAAAACTTTTTAACTTAATATAGTCAAAGTTATCTATCTGGTTTTCAATTAAGAGTTCCAGTTCTTCTTTGGACATAAATTTATTCCATCTCCATAGGTCTGAGAGGTAAACTATACTACGTTCCTCTAATTTACTTATAGTATCACTCTTTATATATGATGATCAATTCTGATGGACATGACTCTCTTCAACAATGAAATGCTTCAAACCAGTTCCAATTGTTCAGTGAAGAAAGCCATATACACCCAGAGAGAGGGATATGAAATGTGGACCACAACATAACATTTTCATGCTGTCTATCGATGTTTGTTTGCATTGTGTTTCCTTTCTCAGATTTTTTTTTCTTGTAGACACGATTTTTCTTGCACAGCAAGATAAGTGTGGAAATATGCATACATATATTCAATTTGTCAAGTATTTTAACACAATTAACATGTAGTGGACTTCCTGCCATCTAGGGGAGGGTGGGGACTAGGGGGGAAAAATCTGTAACAGAAAGCTTTGTAATGGTCATTGTTAATGAATTACCCATACATGTGTTTTGCAATTAAAAAGCTTTAATAAAAAAAGAAAAGAAAAGAAAAGGAAGAAGAGAAAAGAAATTACCAAAATTAATCCACACATCATAACATTTGGGCAATATATATATATATATATATATATATATGTATACATATATTTACACATGTGTATATATAGATATGTAATATATATCTGTATATACACATATTTCATTTTATTTATATATATGTACATACACACATATATTCAATGGATCCCTAAGATGTCTTTTCATATAATTTCTTTGGTGCAAGCTTATTCTTTATAATTTGCAACATTCAATTGTTTTATGTTGGTTCACCTCCTCAATTTATATAATTGTAGTTATTGTGAATTCTATTTTCTTAGCTATTCTTATTTCAATTTGCAGCATGTCTTCCTATGCTTCTTTAGTATTAAACATATTTTTCATTTTTTAAAAAACTATCCCAGCCTGTTCAAGGACAATTTGTTTAGCCATTTCCCAATTAATGGGCATTCACTTTGTTTCTAGGTTTTTGCTACCACAAAAATGTTTATTTTGGGGGATATGGATCCTTACTTTTTACTCATAGACTTCCTTAGGAGTACATAATTTTGGAACCTTAGCATAAACCTGCTTGCCTCTCTAGTAGGAGAGAGACCAAATTACATCATGGCAAATATTCATTAAGACCAAAGCATGTTTTTCATGGACCACCCAATTAGAGGATAACTTTAAATAAACTTTTTTTTTTTTTTTTTTTGCTCAGCCAATTGGGGTTAAGTGACTTGCCCAGGGTCACACAGCTAGGAAGTGTTACATGCCTGAAATTGGATTTGAACTCAGACTGACTTCAGGGCTGGCTCTCTATATACTGCGCCACCTAGCTGCCCCAAATAAACATTTTTTCATAGCTTGGGAAGACACTGTTAGAATTCCTTGGTTCAGAGATCCTTTAGAGGATCCTCCAGAAATTCCTCTAACTGGAGGGTAAAAGATAAAAAAAGTGGCTTACAACTCTACAACATAAAGGGAGATACATAGACAATTTTAGATTTATGTTAAGTGCACCATTTGGCAGACTTCAATTTGCCCCAAATTATTAAAGGGGGACGAAGGGAAGGAGGCAGGAAGAGTCCTGGTGAGATGGGGCAAGTATATGTTTCAAGGACAAGTATAGGCGGGGGGAGGGGATGCAAGAGCAGGATGTGGAGCGTGCTACAAAGTGGGTGGTGTCAGAAACAGTTATCTTCCCATAGCTCAGGAAAACCGGAAGTCTGAAACCGGAAATGAGTTAGAGGAAGGGAGCAGGGGAAGCTCCTGAAACCAGCAGAAACTAGATAAAATTAGAAAAAGCTATTTGAATAGTAAAAATTTTACTGTAGAGTACTGTTCTCCTTTCCTCTTTCCCCTCCCCCTCAATAAACAAAAAAATTCTCCAAGGAAATACAGAATAATGGAGATGTTACTACAGGAGTTTTGAATGAGGCGACCTTTGGCCCTCTGCCTACCAGCTTTTGTGTCTGTCCTGACTCCACCTGTGTTCCCGCCTCTCTTTTCTGGGTCTACTACTCCCCTTCTTCCCCTCAGTCGGGATCACACCCCACGGGTCAAAGTAGGACAAAGGTCAGAGCTAAATTAGACTACGCATTCTTAATTGTTTCATAAATATTAACCTCTCCGGGGGAATTAAGGCTATTTTGATGGTCATACGTTAAAGGGGGAAGGTGATATAAAGGGGTGTAAGTTGTGGAAGGATGGGGAAAGAATGTTAACCTCATCTCCCCAGCCAATGGGGAGGGAGGGACTTTGCTGGAGTAGGGTGGGGGATGGGACAGGGGCGTGTTTCAGGAAGAAAAAAAAAAACTGACCTTGTACCTGAAGTGTGTGCGAGATCACCTCAAGTTTCCATCCGAACTTCTCACATCCTGAGTTTGTTTTTTTTACCGGCCGCCCTTTGGGTTCGAAATTGTTTCTTACTCTAGCCCCGTGGGCTGTGGTCCCGACTGAGAGGAAGAAGGGGAGAAGCAGACCCCGAAAAGGAGAGGTGGGGACACAGGTGGAGTCAGAACAGATACAAAAGCTGGTAGGCAGAGGGCCAACTGTCTCCTCCCTCAAAACCCCTGGAGCAGCATCTCCATTATTCTGTTTTCCCTTGGAGAATTTTTTGTTTTTTGTTTTTGTTTTTGGAGGAGGAGGGGAAGGGAGCACCGTACTGTACAGTAAAGTTAACAGGTTTTTTTTTTTTTTTTAATATTGCAAATTTCTTTCAGAAGTTCTTACATAAAATCGAATTTATATAATGTGAATTTAAACAAAGTGAAAAGTACATAGGGTTTTCCATACCTTTAAGGCAGGCAGCAAAAGGAGTCTATGGGGCAGTTGCTCAGCTACTTACTTCAGAGGTAGAGAATGGACATTGTTAGGTGATTTGGGATTTGGAGGAAGAGAATCTCAACTTTGGTGTTATCCAAGATCAAGTATATTCTAGGGCTGTTTTTCTGTAGTTTATCTCATTAAACCAATTTGGTGAGGGGAGGGAGGTTATCAGAATATCTGGCTGAATTTGGAGTGAAGGCTTCCCTTTCAAGATAGACTGCAGGTTACAACATTTTTCTAGAAATAGAAACTTAAGTTTTCTATTTCTAGAGAAATATTGGAAAGGAAAGAGCAGATGATTCTTCCCCTAAATTTGTAGCACATAGGTTTTTTTCTGTTTATTCCATGGGCTATTAACCAAGAGTTGTCACCAGGTAGATGAAGCTCTAGGAAGGAAGACAAATTACTGACAAAAGCCCTGGACATCCTGAGGATCCTTGGCCAAGTAATGTTGCAGGTATGTGGAGTCTCTAACTACTTAGAGACTTCTCAAAGTGAAGGTAGAAAGTTTTATTAGAATCTCAGGAGAAGCAGGCAGTCCCCACTTCTGTAAAGTCAAGAATGAGAAAACCCAAAACACAAGCAAGAATCCTGGTTTAAGTAAGCAAGCATTGCCTAAGCCTTCCCCAAAACTTCCTTATGCAAAGCTTTTCGTCTTGACTGGCTCTTGTGGTTACTGTTCCCTTACTTGGCAGGTAGAGTGATCATGAATTAACTGGAAATGAGGTAATACAAGCAAAAAGTTTCATTTTAAGGTCACATGATTTCCAGGAAATCTAAACTGAGGTCTAAGGTTTCATATACTTTAGCAGATAGTCTCTGAGAACCCATATAACTTGTCCCTCCCACACACAGACATAATCCTTTATCTTCTATACCATACTGTGGTTTCTCATTGAAGTTTTCAACATTCTCTAACATTCCTTATCTTCACATAATTGCAGGATATTTTCACAATGTTCCTCTAAATCATCAATTCCCTCTGGTTTATTTCCTGTGGTAGTAGGTACTGGTTCCCAGCCTTTTCCCCTCTTCTGTGGTTCTGAGAAGACTATAATAAAATAGTCCAACAGAATATTCCAAATCAGATAAAAATAATAAAATAAAAAAAATCCCAAAATGATTCTCCAAATTAAGAAGCTCGATAGAAATTCATACACTCAGTCCATCAGTTCTCAAAGTTAGCAAGTTCTTGTTTTCAGATGTAATTTCAATTCATCTGTATTGTCAGATTCTACAATCCATTCTTTTAGAGCATCCACAGGTCCTTATACTTGAGTGTGGTGAGTCCAGTCTAGTTCTTTCATTCTTACAGCAGTGTCCGAGGTCAGGAGGATTTGAAAAGGCCCTTCCCAGCTTGGGGCCAGCTTTTCCTCCTTTCAGGTTTGGATCAGGACCCAGTCTTTAGGCTGGTATTTGTGTACAGCAAATCCTAAAGGTAGGGTCTGAGCAATGAGTTCTTTTTCTTGTAGTTCATAAAGTGACAATCCAATATCCCTCTAAGGTTTGGTCATAATTCTAAGCAAGGCAAAGGGAAGACATTTGGTCCAAGGCAACCCAGTTTCTAGGCCCAATTTAGTCAGTTCCTTCTTTATCTCCTGGTTCATTCTCTCTACCTTGCCTGAATAGGGAAGATGCCAAAAGGTGTGGAACTCCCGAGAGATCTCCAGGGCCTGCATCAGACCTGGGGAGTATTTTCTAATAAAATCCTGCCCACCACAGGGGCAGTTGCCCTGGACAAGGGAAAAGCCATAACCCATGAGGTCAGGTGGTCCACTATGACCAACATATATTTGAGGCGGCCTGTGGCAGGAAGATTGGTAAAGTCCACCTGCATACTTTGAAATGGTCTTAATCCTGAAGGTCTTCCTTCAGCCTGGACACTGTATAGAGTAACCTTATTTGTCCTTTAATAAATCAGGTATCCTTCCCCTAGTGTCAGGCTAGTATATACTCTAGGAGTTACAAACATAGTAAGCACAGCATCACACAGGTTCTGGACATCCCAGTGGCTGCCTTGGTGTTGATAACATAGAATTTTCCTCATACCTGCTTTGGTCAGTACTTCCCTGCCATCTGGGAAAAAAAAAAAAAAAAAAAAAAAATATCATTCCTTGTCATTTTCTTGGGTGCCCAAATCATGGGCTTTTAATTTTTCCTCCCTGGTAAAAGATGAGGAAGGTGGATTGGGTGGCAGAACAGGGATTAATACCATCATTCCTTCAGTAACATCTCCCATATTCCCATACCTCCTAGACTCTACATCAGCAAGGTGGTTACCTCGGGCCTCAAATGTGTTTCCCACTTGATGTCCTTTTACATGTCCAATAGATATAACCTTGGGTAGTGTTAAATTTTCCAACACCTCCATCAGGAGGGTCATATGAGCCAATTCCTTTCCTTTACTATTAATCATTTCCCTTTCCTCCCATATTTTTCGAAATGTATGTGCTACTCCCCAAACAAATTTCGAATCAGTATAAATTGATTCTTCCTTATCCTTCAAAAGCTTCAGAGCTTGACTTAGGGCATACAATTCACAGGTTTGTGTGGACCATGTCTTGGGGAGATTTCCAGCCCTGCAATAATGAATTAGTGTCTCCATCAATTATAGTATACCCATTTGCCCTTTTTCCTTCCAACACCCAGGAAGACCCATCTATAAACCAATTCACACCTTCCAACACTGGTGATTCTTGCAGATCTCCCTGATCTCTAGTTTGATATTCTATCAGATCTAAGCAGTCATGTTCACTAGTCTTTAGTTCTATGAGGGAGGAAAGAAATTTGGCTGGATTTACATTGTGATCTTGGGTTAAAACCAAATCATAGTTTCCAATAGGATGGCTTCATATTTCAATTTTTCAGTATTCGTGAATCAGTAATCATCTGCCTACCCTTTGATTGAGGATAGTTCTCACTTGATGGGGCACACTAATTATCATTTTTTTTAATTAAAGATTTTTATTTGCAAAACATCTGTATGGGTAGTTTTTCAACATTGACCCTTACAAAGCTTTCTGTTACAAATTTTTCCCCCCTAGTCCCCTTCCCTCCCCTAGATGGCAGGAAGCCCACTGTGTTAATTATATTAAAATACTTGACAAATCGAATATATGGATACATATTTCCAAACTTATCTTGCTGTGCAAGGAAAATAGTATCTACAAGAAAAAAAAATCTGAGAAAGAAAACCCAATGCAAGCAAACATCAATAGAGAGCATGAAAATATTATGTTGTGGTCCATATTTCATATCCCTCACTCTGGGTGTATATGGCCTTCATTGACCAATTGGAACTGGTTTGAAGCATTTCATTGTTGAAGAGAGTCATGTCCATCAGAATTGATCATCATATAGTATTGTTGTTGCTGTGTATAATGATCTGGTTCTGCTCATTTCACTCAGCATCAGTTCATGCAAGTCTCTCTAGGCCTCTCTGAAATCATCCTGCTGATTGTTCCTCACAGAACAATAATAATCCATAACATTAATATACCATAATTTATTCAGCCACTTTCCAATTGATGGGCAATCATTCAGTTTCCAGTTTCTAGCCACTACAAAAAGGGCTGCCACAAACATTCTTGCACATGTGGGGCCCTTTCCTTCCTTTAAGATCTTTTTGGGATATAAGCCCAATAGAAACACTGCTGGGTCAAAGGGTATGCACAATTTGATAACTTTTTGGGCATAGTTCCAAATTGCTCTCCAGAATGGTTGGATCTGTTCACAGTTCCACCAACAATGTATCAGTGTCTTAGTTTTCCCACATCCCCTTCAACATTCGTCATTATCTTTTCCTGTCATTTTAGCCAGTCAGACAGGTGTGTAGTGGTACCTCAGAGTTGTCTTAATTTGCATTTCTCTGATCAATAGAGATTTGGAGCACCTTTTCATAGGACACTCAAAATTTTCTTCTGGTGTGCAGTTAAGACTTCCAGTTCTTCTTTGGACATAAATTTATTCCATCTCCACAGGTATGAGAGGTAAACTATCCTATGTTCCTCTAATTTGCTTATAATATCACTCTTTATATCTAAATCATGAACTCATTTAGATCTTATCTTGGTATATGGTGTTAGGTGTGGGTCAAGCCCTAGTTTCTTCCACACAAGTTTCCAATTTTCCCAGCAGTTTTTGTGGAATAGGGAGTACTTATCCCAAAAGCTGGGGTCTTTGGGTTTATCAAACACTAAATTGCTATAGTTATTGCCTAGTTTGTCCTGTGATCCTATCCTATGCCACTGATCAACTACTCTATTTCTTAGCCAGTACCAAATGGTTTTGATGACTGCTGCTTTATAATATAGTTTTAGATCTGGTACAGCAAGGCCACCTTCATCGGCCTTTTTTTTTTTCATTAATTCCCTTGAAATTCTTGACCTTTTGTTCTTCCAAATGAACTTTGCTACTAGATCTATAAAATAATTTCTTGGGAGTTTGACTGGTATGGCACTAACTAAGTAAATTAGTTTGGGTAGTATTGTCATTTTTATTATATTCGCTCGTCCTACCCATGAGCACTTGATGTTTTTCCAATTGACTAGGTCTGACTTTATTTGTGTGGAAAGTGTATTGTAGTTTAGTTTGTATAGTTCCTGACTTTTCCTTGGCAGATAGATTCCCAAATATTTTATTCTATCAACAGTTATTTTGAATGGAATTTCTTTTTGTATCTCTTGCTGCTGAACTGTCTTGGTAATATGTAAAAATGCTGATGATTTATGTGGATTTATTTTGTATCCTGCAACTTTGCTAAAGTTGTGAATTGTTTCTAGTAGTTTTTTAATTAAGTCTCTAGGGTTCACTAAGTATACCATGATATCATCTTCGAAGAGTGATAATATGGTTTCCTCATTACCTACTCTAATTCCTTTAATCTCTTTTTCTTACTGCCAAAGCTAACATTTCTAATACAATATTAAATAGTAATGATGCCAGTGGGCAGCCTTGTTTCATTCCTGATCTTATTGGGAATGGTTCTGGTTTGTCTTCATTATATATGATGCTTGCTGATGGTTTTAAGTAGATGCTACTAATCATTTTAAGGAAAAGCCCATTTATTCCTATAGTGTTTTTAATAGGAATGGGTGTTGGATTTTATCGAATGCTTTTTCTGCATCTATTGAGATAATCATATGGTTTTTGTTAGTTTTGCCATTAATATAATTGATTATGCTGATAGTTTTCCTAATATTGAACCAGCCCTACATTCCTGGTCTAAATCCCACTTGGTCATAATGTATTATCCTGGGGATGACTTTCTGTAATCTCATTGCTAATATCTCATTTAAAATTTTTGCATCAATATTCATTAGGGAAATTGGTCTATAGTTTTCTTTCTCTGTTTTCACCCTACCTGGTTTAGCTATCAGCACCATATCTGTATCATAGAAGGAATTTGGTAATATACCTTCTTTCCCTATTCTTTCAAATAATTTATATAGTATTAGAATTAATTGTTCTTTGAATGTTTGGTAGAATTCACATGTAAATCCATCTGGCCCTGGAGATTTTTTCTTAGGGAGTTGATTAGTAGCTTGTTCTATTTCTTTTTCTAAAATGGGGCTATTTAAATAGTTTATTTCCTCTTCTGTTAACCTGGGCAATCTATATTTTTGTAGATATTCCTCCATTTCATTTAGATTATCAAATTTATTGGTATAAAGTTGGGCAAAGTAACTCTTAATTATTACTCTAATTTCCTCTTCTTTGGAGGAAAGTTCTCCCTTATCATTTTTGAAACTAACAATTTGATTTTCCTCTTTCCTCTTTCTAATTAAAATTAACTAGGGGCTAATCTATTTTGTTGGTTTTTTCATAAAACCAACTCTTAGTTTTATTTATTAATTCAATAGTTTTCTTATTATCAATTTTATTAATCTTCCCTTTTATTTTCAGAATTTCCAATTTGGTATTTAATTGAAGGTTTTTAATTTGTTCTTTGTCTAGTTTTTTTTTAAATGGTAAGCCCAATTCATTGATCTTTTCTTTCTCTATTTTATGTAAGCATCTAGAGATATAAAATTGCCCCTTATAACCGCTTTAGCCGAATCCCACAAATTTTGGTATGTTGTCTCCTTATTGTCATTCTCCTGGATGAAATTATTGATTGTGTCTATGATTTGCTCTTTCACCCATTCATTCTTTAGAATTAGATTATTTACTTTCCAATTAACTTTTGGTCTGTTTTCTCCTGGTCTTATATTGCATGTGATTTTTATTGCATCATGATCTGAAAAAGATACATTTACTATTTCTGCCTTTCTGCATTTGATTTGGAGGTTTTTATGCCCTAACACATGATCAATTTTTGTATAAGTTCCATGAACCCCTGAGAAAAAAGTAAACTCCCTTCTATCACCATTCAATTTCCTCCAAAGATCTATCATACCTAATTTTTCTCACATTTTGTTTAGCTCCCTAATTTATTTCTTATTTATTTTGTTGTTTTAGTTATATAATTCTAAGAGAGCAAGGTTTAGATCCCCCACTAGTATAGTTTTGCTGTTTATTTCTCCTTGCATCTGTTAGTTTCTCGTCTAGGAATTTGAATGCTATACCCTTTGGTGCATATATACTTAGCATTGATATTGCTACATTATCTATGGTACCCTTTAGTAAAATATAGTTTCCTTCCTTATCTCTTTTAATTAGATCTATTTTTGCTTTTACTTGATCTGAGATAAGGATTGCTACCCCTGCTTTTTTTTTTGTTCACCTGAAGCATAAAAGATTCTGCTCCAGCCCTTTACCTTCACTCTGTAAGTATCTCTGTGCTTTAGATGTGTTTCTTGTAAACAACATAATGTTGGATTCTGGTTTTTAATCCAGTCTTCTATCTGCTTCTGTTTAATGGGAGAGTTCATCCCATTCACATTCACAGTTAAAATAACTAAATCTGTATTTCCTGCCATCTTATTTACCCAAAGTTATGTTTTTCTCTTCCCTTTTCCCTTTCTCCCTTCACCCCTCCCCAGTATTTTGTTTTTCATGACCATCTCCCTCTAACAGTCCTGCCCCCTTTAAGACCCCTCCCTCTTTTTTACTCCTTTCCACTAATTTTTCTATTTTCACTTCTATTAGCCTATCCCTTTCTTTTCCTCCTTTCCCTCCCACTTCCTTATAAGGAGGGACAAGTTTTTCTGTGAAACTAAATGTGTGTGATATACTCTTTTAGAGCCCAATCTGATGAGAGTAAGATTACACAATGCTCATTTCCCTTCCTTCTTTCCCTCAATCATATTAGGTTTTCTTTGCCTCTTCATGAGATTTTACCTTATTTTTACCTCCTTTTTGTTAAACCTTATTTTACCACCTTTCCCTTCTTTTCCTCAATATGATAGCCTTTCCACCTCTAATTTTCTTTTTTATATTATCAAAGTAATATCAAATTATACCCATTCTTTAAGTATACCCATAGTAGAAATATAGTTCTCAAGAGTTCTTTCCTTTTTACCTTTTTATGCTTCTCTTGAGTTCTGTGTTTGGATGTCGAATTTTTTGTTCAGATCTGGTCTTTTCATTACAAATAGGTGAAATTCACCTGTATCATTAAATGACCCTCTTCTTCCCTGGAAGATAATGCTCATTCTAGCTGGATAACTTATTCTTGGCTGTAATCCAAGTTCCTTTGCCTTTTGGAATATCTGGTTCCAGGCCCTTCAATCCTTTAATGTGGAAGCTGGCAGATCTTGTGTAATTCTGATGACAGTTCCTCAGTATTTGAATTGTTTCTTTCTAGCTGTGGGCACAGTAATTATCAGGCAGTCTCCAAAGGTGATTCTCTACCCCTCTTCTACTAAAGAAGCCATAGCAGCCATGCCTGAATGCAAATAGGCCAGCCCCTGGCCACACGATCTAACATTTTTGGTAGGAATGCCACTGGGTGTTGCACTTCCTGATATGCCTTCTTCTTTTGGGGGCTTGGACTGTGCTTTCTCCATAATTTAGTGAGGACTGCCTTTAGACTCCTCTGTATTCTGAATTATTCTGACAGAAGTGGCCCTCTGCCTGCAGTCACCTGATAGCAGTCTCAGAGAGTCTTTTCCCCTGGGGTCATTTGCAGTCCATTTCACCATAAAATTTATGTGAGAGGGTCTCCCTTGACTGAGCCAATTGACCCTCAGATTCCCGAGTGCTTACCTTTGGGCTACACATGTGTAGGTTCTCCTGACTACAAGCTCAATGAATCATTTCTGCACTTTTTTTTCTTTCACTTTCTCCTTCACTGAGTCTCTCTGCTTTGGGCACTTTGCTCAGCAGAAAGGAGAAGACACCACCCCACGCAAGAGACTGCAGGAGCAAAGTGTCCTGCGGATGCCTGTCTCCAAATAGGGGTAGTGGTTGCTCCCTGCCAAGTTACATGATTCTGGATGAACCCCCAAACTGTGGGGTACAAAGACCCTAATCCAAATTGACTACTCAGAGCCTTCTCAAAGTGAAGGTAGAAAGTTTTATTAGAATCTCATGAGATCAGTAAGTCCCCACTCCTGTAAAGTCAAGAATGAGAAAACCCAAAACAGAAACAAGAATCATGGTTTAAATAAGCAAGCATTGTCTAAGTCCTCCCCAAAACTTCCTTATGCAAAGCTTTTTGTCTTGATTGGCTCTTGAGGCTATTTTCCCCTTATATGGCAGGTGGAGTGATTTATGGGTTAACTGGAAATTAGTTAATACAAGCAAAAAGTTTCATTTTAAGGTCACATTTTTTCCAGGAAATCAAAACTGAGGCCTAATGCTTCACATACTTTAGCAGATAGTCTTTGAGAAACCATATTACTTGTCCTCTCCTCCCCCCACATAACATGATGATCCCATTTCCCCTTATATTCATACAACACGTGTGTGTTTTTGACTTTCCTCTTTGTTTCCCAATTACGATCACTAAGCTTACTTTCTGTTGTGGCCGAAATGTCTTAAGGCCACTGCATACTATCAATAACAGACACTGAAAAAGGTTTGCCTGGAAGGAAACATTTCTTCAGAAATGCATCTTTGGGAAATTTTCCTCTGGATTATTAATGCTCTGTAAAAGGAACAGGACCTTGCACATAGAAAGGCTTAATTGAATTGGAAAAGGGAAAGCAAATAATTTCCAGTCTTTGAGCTCCGCAGATACGAAAGTGATAGAGGACTTCCTTAGACAAAAAGATTGCAGGATTAGATCAGGAGAGGATGTTGAACTGGTGAAGGGTGGTTAATAGCTTTAAACAAATCACCCTGGTTCTGGAAGCAAGGCAAACAATAAACTTAGGTCATAGAACTAGGCTCAAGTTACCAACCTCTGAAGTGCACCTGGCAAGCTAGAGAAATCTACTCATCTTGGATTTATTATGGTATTCCAGCAGCCTTTCCTCCTCCTGCCTAAATCTTAAGCTCAACCATATGATGCTTATCCTCAACCCAGCTCAGTTTAGTCCTACCCTGCCTTTGTCTCACCATGTAGCAAAGTCCTTTTATGGGCTCAGGTCCCAGTAGACTTCCAGGTTGTGTTTTTTTTTTTTTTTCATTTGTTGTAGAGTTCAAGGTGGGATCCATATACTTGTGTATGTGTGTTTTTAAATTAAATTTCAATATAGTTTGTTTCCTTTGTAATCTTTCATATTATATGCATTTTGAAATATTTGAAATAATTTGAAATAATTATCTGAGAAAGGATCCGTAGATTTCATCAAACTTCCAGAGAAATGCATGGCATAAAGTATCCCTGGTTTATACTATATTAATACAAATGTCTATAGTTGTAATAGCTCTCATTTATAACATATTTCTGTGAAATTGTTCTCTGTAACACCTGAAGTATTTCCTGATAAAAGCATTCCCCAATTGAAAAATGGTCAAAGGATATGAACAATTTTCAGACAAAGAAATTAAAGCCATTTCTAGTCATATGAAAAAAATGCTCTAAATCACTATTGATTAGAGAATTGTAAATTTTGGCAACCCCCAGGTAACACTTCACATGTCTCAGATTAGCTAAAATAACAGGAATAATGATAAATGTTGGAGGATGTGGGGAAACTGGGACACTAAATACATTGTTAGTAGCGTTAGTAGCGTTTTGAACTGATCCAACCATTCTGGAGAGCAATTTGGAACTATGCCCAAAGGACTTTAAAACTGCATATTTTTTTATCTTGTAGTGTTTCTACTGAGTCTGTATCCCAAAGAGATCATAAAAAAGGGAAAAGGACCTGCATGTGCCAAGATGTTTGTGGCAGCCCTGTTTGTAGTGGCAAGAAACTGGAAACTGAATGGATGCCCATCAGCTGGGGAATGACTGAATAAGTTATGGTATATGAATGTTATGGTATATTATTGTTCTGTAAGAAATGATCAGCAAAATGATTTCAGAAAAACCCAGAGAGACTTCCATGAACTGATGCTAATTGAAGTAAGGAGAACCAAGAGAACATTGTACACAGTAAGATTATGTTAGGATCAGCTATGATAGACTTGGCTCTTTTCAGGCCAATTCCAATAGGCTTGAAATAGAAAATGCCAATCACATCTAGAGCGAGAACCATGGAGACCAAATATGGATCAAAGTATATTATTGTCACCATTTCTCCTTTTCCATGTTTTTTTCACTTTTGATTAGATTTTTCTTGTGCAGCATGATGAATATGGAAGTATGTTTAGGAGAATCATACATGTTTAACCTATATTAGATTACTTGCTGAATTGGGGAGAAAGAAGAGGGAAAGAGAGGGAAAAATTTTGGAATGTAAAGTTTTGAAAACTATCTTTGCATGTATTTGAAAAAGTAAACTGCTATAATTTTAAAAGAAGCCAAAAAAATATTTCTTAGTGATCAACATTAGATTGAATGTGCTGGTGATCTGTAGTTTATAAACACATCAAAATGTGTATAAATTATGTATGTATGAAAGAAAACAAAAACATTTCTAAGATTTTTTAGGCTAGAAGGAATTTAAGAAAATTTCTCTAGTCCAGCCTCTTTTTCTTACAGAGAAGATTATGTCCTGGGAAGCTCAAGGTCATAGAGCTGATTAGTTGGAGAGCCAAGTCAACATCATATTGTTATTTATGAGACAGAGTATCTCAGAACAATTTAAATTTGCAAATAGTATTTTGCAGAGTTTGAATTTTATTATTATTTCTCTTAATAGGACAATGAAGAGAGATCTCCTTGGCTACCCATGCCACGTTTCAGAGAGAGCCTTCTGCAGGGAATGTCTTAGTTCTAAAAAAGGAGGCTGAGAGGCATTGTGGGTGAGGCAGGCTCTCAGATTACAGCTTCTTATTCTGTGGGGCAGCCTTGAAGAGTAGTATGGCACAGAAACCCTTATAAAGGAGCCAAGGGGAGCAGAAGACACTGAACCCAGAAGGGCTGACTCAGATTCCTGACACAGCTAAGGTAAACCCAAGACCACATTGCCTTCCCACTCTGGGTGCTCCCTCTGGGTGCTTGGGAAGTGGGGGAACTCTGGGACAGAAGACTTGAACAAAAGAGGGGAGCTTCTGTTTTCTGAGGACGAAACTGTAATGGAGAGAAATTGGGTGCTGCTAGATGAGGGAAGGTAAATACACCATGAAGACTGGGAACCGAGAACAAATTGTTACCGCTGTGGTTTAGGTGATCCCCATGAGCTTAGCTGTTCCAGCATTATTTGTATTGTGGTTGTATTTTAGTTGTCTAAATAAATGCTAAGTGTGAGATTGTTTGTTTTATGAATTGTCAACAGCTAGGTATTTTCTTGAGGGGGGTGGAGTGAAAGGTTGGGGGAGGGTGTCTTAAAATGAAAATAAGAAAGTGTGTGTTTTTTATCCAAAAGCGGAGGATTCAGTGCCCTTCTTCTATCTTGAGGACCCAATGTGCCTTTCATATTAGCCAGGAATACAATTTTCATCAGAAGATCCCAGATGTTTTTAAATAAGTATTTAAAAAATATGAGCTTGCTCATAGAGGCAAAGTAGTGCATATTTTAAAATAATACTTTTCTTTGACATCTTGGGGGGATTTTCTCTGGGGTTTGGCATTCTCAGTTAGAATTAGAATTTTACATGTGGTAAAATAAAGATTAATGATTTTTTTTTGTTGACTATGTTATTGGTGAATCATGGGGGAGGGGGAGAGAGGGAAAGAGTAAGGTAATAATTTAATATTAAACTGCCTCTGTGGGAATCGTTTAAAATGTCTGCCAAAATGGCAGAGAAACTTCTGTTCAGAATACCTCTGGGAGGTGGAGATTTTGTCCCTTGCTTAGTAATATTATCTTTTGGAGGTAATATGATGATTATGTTTTACCTTATGTTTTTGTTTTGCCTCCAAAGCCCCTGGGTTCTTTCTGTTCTCAGCTTTTTTCCCGGACTGGGTATTTTTACCAGTACCCTAAGAATTCTCAGCTCTCTAATTCAGTATCAAATGGTGTTGCTTCCACAAAGACTAAAATGTCCCTTTTCTTTCTGAGGAGCAGTACCTATCATTATATCTTGTCTTTACCTTTTCTAAGGTTTCTGTTCTGGTAATCCTCCTTCTCCCTTCTCCCCAGTCATACAATAATGTCTATAGCATTGCCCAGAACAATACTTTGTGGAGTGAAATGATTGCTGTACTCAGAGAAAGACTGGACTTTGAATTTGGCTCTGCTAGACACTATAATTTTATTATGGTGGACATCACACTTTCTGAGACTCAGTTTCTTCATGTATATTAAAGGAATAATACTTGTTTTACAGTGCCTGGAACACAGTAATCACTTAATAGAGGTTTGCTAGATTCATTAGAACATTTTAGAAAATGCTGTATTTAAATATGATTATTAAATAAATACCTAATATAACATGTATTATATGCATGTAATATATACAATACATAAATATACAATGTAATACATAAGATATATAAATATTTAAAAAATACAAAATAAGAAAAAAATAGAAAAAGAAAAGTAAAATAAAAACAACATAAAACATTGTCATGTGCCCAGCAGAATATCAGAGAGGATTCAAAATATGTAACAATGAATTTCCATTTCAAGAAAGCATGTATATAATAATAGAAGAGGTTATATATTCATGACTGTCCATCTTTTCTTTGCTTCCTTGTAGGTTTTTCTTTTGTTCTCTGCTTAACTAAATTATTTTTCCCCCCTTTTATTCCCCCTACCTTCCTCAAGCAGGCTACAATTAAGCATACACACACACACACACACACACACATATTCACAACCACAAACATGCATATATCTCTATACATACACATATACCTACATGCATACATACACACATATGTAAATATGCATCTAAAACAATATTAATACAACTAATATAATGTCTATTTCTCTCTTGATTGAACTTTGAAGTTTGTATCAGACCCTCTTACCTAGGCTTGGTACGCATCTAATATTGGATTAGAAAGACTTTGGTCTAGATCTTCTATCTGATACTTATTACCTGTGTGATATTACTTAAAATCTCTGGGCCTCAGTTTCCTTACATGTCAAATGAAGAGGTTGAACTAGTTGTTAACCTCTAAGGTACATTCTAGTTATAAATTTTTGTGGCCTTTTTGATTTTCCAGCTCCTAGTAAGGTACTGATGTCATCTGATTAATTTCTGAATTCTCAATAAATAAGATTGATGATGATGATAAAATAGCTCCTTGGCAGTATTGCCAAGTAATTGTTCCTGATTATCAAACATCTTAGTTCTCAACTGAATTTCAATGAAAACTGTCTGTAAATAACAAACAAGATTCTGAAGACACAAATGAGACTCAGGAGAAGACACAAACTACTAGGGACAATGGAATGAGAGGTCAAGATGTGTCTTATCCAAGATAAATAAGATAAGAGAGCTCTTTGATGCCCATAATGAATTCAGGTTTCCTTACCCAGATGTAATATAACATTCTCAGGTTCTGAAAGATCTGGCAGGTTTGATTGCTGATCCACTGCCAGTGAGTGATATTTGAAAGATTTTGGAAAACAGGAGAAGTACCATAGACTAGAGAAAAGCAAATTTTGTCTCATTGTTCAAAATAGAAATGCAGAGTCTATAAACTTTAGGCCAATGAGTTTGACTTCAATTCCTGGGAAAATTTCTGAACAAATCATTAGTGATGACTGGTAACCATTTAGAAAAGGAAGCATCGATTATAAAATATCTTTCATCAAGAACAGGTCATATTTGACTAACCTCATTTCCTCTTATAAGGTTACTAAAATTGCAAATGAGAAAAATTCTGAATATCCAGTTTACTTAGATTTTAGCAAAGCTTTTGATAAGATATCTCATACTATAGTAGGAAATGAAAAGATGTGGATTTAACAATAATACAATCAGATGGGTTCAGAACTGGTTAGATGACCAGATAAAAAGAGCAGTTAGTTGTTAATGGTCCAGTGCCAGGTTGGCAAGATTTGTGTGTGTGCCTGAAAGATTTGTATTTGGTCCTATGCTATTTAACTTCATCTTCTTCTTCTTCAAGGCAACTGGGATTAAGTGATTTGCCCAAGGCACACAGCTAGGAAGTGTTAAGTGTCTGAGGCCAGATTTGAACTCAGGTCCTCCTGATGTCAGGGCTGGTGCTCTATCCACTGTGCCAGCTAGCTGTCCCACTATTTAACATTTTTATCATTAACTTGGGTAAAGATTATACAGGGTATATTTATCAAATGTCCAGATAACACAAGTTGGCAGGAATAGTTAACAAAGTGAGTGACAGAATTATGATCCAAAAGGATCTTAAACTGTTAGACTTACTCTCTTAAGATGAAATTTAATAGGGATAAATATAAAATCTTGCATTTAAGTTAAAAAAAATTATCTTCACAATTATAAGATGGGAGGAACATGAATCATGAATCAGATGTTTTGAAAAAAAAATCTGTGGGCTTAATTGAACTCTAATATATATGTAATTCAATAATGTGATATGGTAACCAACTTAGATAATGAGATTTGGAACTTCATTAAAAGTAATTTAACTTCTAAGAATAGAAATGTGATAATCCTATTGAGGTGTACACTTGTCAGACCTCATTTGCAATTTGTCCTTGTTTCTACATGATCAGTTTAAAAAGGACACTGATGTAAGAGAGTGTCTAGAAAAGGGCAACTAGTATGGTAAAAGGCCTTGATTCTATAATATTTGAGGAGTGGCTGAAGGAGAGAAGCCTCAGAGGGAGAGGCACATCAAGGAGCTTACATGTGGGGAAGAGACTAGATTTGTTTCATTTGACTCCAGAAAGAGTAATTAGGACCAAGGAGTGGAGGGAAGTTGTAAAGCAACAGCTTTAGTGATGTCCAGAAAACTTCCTGTTAATTAGAGCCTCCTTTAAATGAAATTGACTGCCTAGAGAAGTGATGGGTTTCTTTTCCTTGGAGGTGTTCAATTTGAGGAACACTTGTCAAGTATCATATAGGTTGGACTGACTTGACTCTTCCCTTTTCCCCCACTCCCTCCTGTTTCTGTCTCTGTATATTTGTGTCTTTCTCTTCATATGCATGTGTGTTTAGATATTTAGCTACATATTTATGTATGTATGTGCAGCCTTTCCTGTATAGGTTGGATTAGAATACGGTTCCTTCCAGCTCTTTTTTTTTATTTCAAAAATTTTTTTCTTCAAATTAGATGTAAAAATAATTGTTAACATTTATTTAAAAAATTTTAATTTCCAGTCCTCTCTCTCCTCCCTCCCCTACCCTCTCTTTGAGAATGTAAGCAGTTTTATATATGTTATATAGGTGTAGTCAAGCCAAGCATATTTTCATATTAGCCATGTTGTAAAAGAAAAAAAAAAGCTGACTTACAGAATAAAGTTTTAAGAAAATATGCTTTAATCTGCCAAACCCCAGCAGCTCTTTCTCTGTAAGTCCTTCAGAATTATCTTGGATCATGTATTGATAAGAATAAGTTATTCACAGTTGATCTTCATATAGTATCGCTGTTACTATATACAATGTTCTTCTGGTTCTGGTCACTTTATTTCGCATCAAATCATGTAAATCTTTCTAGGTTTTTCTGAAAGAATCCTATTCATCATTTTTATAGGAGAGTAGTATTCCCTTTTGATCATATACCATAACCTGTTCAGCCATTCCCCAATTGATAGGCATTCCTTCGATTTCCAATTTGTTGCTACCAAAAAAAGAGCTGCTATAAATATTTTTGTATATATAGGTCCTTTTCCTTTTTTGGTGTGTGTGGGGGGTGTTTCTTTGGTGTATTTCTGGATTTTAAAGGATATGTATTTTTATAGTCCTTTGGACATGGTTTCAAAATGCTCTCCAGAATGGTTGGATCAGTTTACACCATCAGCTATGCCCCGGTTTTTTCAGATTCCTTTCAATATTTGTCCCTTTCCTTTTCTGTCATATGAGAAATCTTATAAGAGTGAAGCAGTACCCCAGAGTTGTTTTAATTTGCATTTCTCTCATCAATAGTGATTTAGAGCATTTTTTTTTCCTATGGTTATGTATAGCATGATTTCTTCCTCTGAAAACTACTTTTTCAAATCCTTCAACCATTTCTTAATGGGGGAATGAATTTTATTCTTATAAATTTGAGTCAAATCTATAAATTTGAGAAATGAGGTCTTTATCAGAGAAATTTGCTGCAATATGTCCCTCAAGTTTTCTGCTTTCTTTGTAATCTTAGCTGCATTGGTTTTGTTTGTCCAAAACCTTTTAAATTTAATGTAATCAAAATGATCCTTTTATTTTCTGTGATCATCTCTATCTCTTTGGTCATAAATTCTTTTATTTATAACTTTGACATGCAAACTATTTCACACTCCCCTTATTTCTATGTGGTATTACCCTTTTTGTCTAAATTATGGACCTATTTTGACATTTTCTTGGTATATAGTCTTGATAGTTTGGGTTATAACTAGTTTTTGCTAAACTGTTTTCTATTTTTCTGAGCTATTTTTGTCAAAAATTTATTTCTGGATTTTAAAGAGTCCCAAAATATCAAACACTAGATTACTGTGGTCATTTACTATTGTGTATCGTATACCTAATCTATTCCATTGGTCCACCCTATTTCTTAGCTAGCATAAGATTGTTTTGATGATTACTGCATTGTAATATAGTTTGAAATCTGCTGCTGCTAGGCTGCCTAACTTCATTCCCCCCCCCATTGATTCCCTTGATATTCTTGATCTTTTGTTCACCCAGATGAATTTGGTTATTATCCTTTATCCTTTATCCTTTTTCTAGTTCTATACAAATAATTCTTTGGTAATTTGAATGATATGGCACTGAATAAGTAAACTAATTTAGGTAGAATTGTGTTTTTAGTATATTGGTTTGGTCTATCCATGCACAATTACTATTTTTTCATTTGTTTAGATGTATCTTAATTTGTGCAGAATGCATTTTATAAGTGTATTTATATAGTCTCTGGCTTTGTCTTAATAGATACACTCCTAAGTAATTTTATAATATCTGCAATTTTTAAAAATAGAATTAATTTCTAACTCTTCCTGGTTTTTTGTAATATGTAGAAATGCTAATGATTTATATAGACATATTATATTTTGAAAATAAAGTTAATTGCTTCAATTAAATTTTTAGTTGATTTTCTAAGTATAGCATCATAGCATCTATACAGAATGATAGTTTTGTTTTGTTTTTTTTATTTTCTATTTGTAATCCTTCAATTTCTTTTTTTTCTCTTGTTGCTATAGCTAACAATTCCAATACAATATGAATAGTGGTATTAATGAACATCCTTGTCTTACCCTTTCTCTTATTGGGAAGACTTCTAGCTTATCCTCATTATATATAGTGTTTGCTGATTATTTTACATTGATGCTTATCATTTTAAGGAAAATTTCATTTATTCCTCTTTGTTTTCTAGTGGTTTTAATAAGAATGAGTGTTGTGTTTTGTTAAAAATCTTCATGTATTGAGATAACATGATTTTTGTTGTTTTTGTTATTGATACAGTCAATTATGTTGATACTTTTGCTAATATTGAATCATTCCTGTATCCCACCTGGATATAGTGCATAATTTTTGTGATATATTGCTATAATGTCTTTGTATTTTATTAAAAATTTTTGGATCAATATTTATTAAGGAAATTGGTCTTTTCCCTTTTTTGTTTGTTTTTGTTATTCCTGGTTTAGTTATTAACATTATATTTGTATCATAAAAGGAATTTGATAGAACTCTTGCTATGCCTATTCTTTTCAAATAATTTATATAGTATTTGAATTAATTGTTTTTTTAAATGTTTGGTAGAATTTTAAGTTTATCTTTGAATTTACTTTTGAATTCATCTGGTTGTGGAGGAGCCCATTGATGACTTGTTAAATTTATTTTTCTAAAATAGTTAGGAATTCTGTTTATTCTTGTGCTAGTCTGAGCAATTTATGTTTTTGTAAATATTTGTCCATTTTACTTACATTGTTAGATTTATTAACATGTAATTGGACAAAATAGTTTCTAATAATTGTTTTAATTTCATCTTCATTGGTAATGAATTTACCCTTTTCATTTTTGATACTGATAATTTTGTTTTCCTTTTTTATTTTTAAATAAAATCAACCAGTGGTTTGTTTATTTTATTGTTTTTTCTTCCATAAAATCATCTCTTCTTAGTTCAATGGTTTTCAAGCTTTCAGCTTTATTAATCTCTCCTTTAAGTATTGGGATTTCCTTCTTGGTGTTTAATTGGGGATTTTTAATTTGTTCCTTTTCATTTTTTGTTTGTTTGTTTCATGTCTAATTTCTTAATCTGTTCTTTTTTCTATTTTATTGATGTTTTTAGAAATATAGAAGTTTCCTTGAGTACTGCTTTGGCTGACTCTCATAAATTTTGGTTTGTTGTCTCATTGTTGTCATTCTTTTAAATGAAATCATTTATTGCCTCTATGATTTATTATTTAATCCACTTTTTCTTTAGGATTAGCTTATTTAGTTTTCATTTGTTTTTTAATCTATGTTTCAATGGACCTTTATTGAATGTAATTTTCATTGCATTATTATCTGAAAAATTATTATCAACATTTTTGATTTTTTTGTACTTAGTTGCAAGGTTTTTATATCCTAACATAAAGACAATTTATTTTATTTTTATTGGGGAGCGGGGCCCTGCAGTGGTGGTGTGTGTGTAGGTTTTCTGTGTGTACCACTGAGAAAAAGGTATATTCCTTTCTATTCCGATTCAGTTTTCTCCAGATGTTGCATATCTCACTTTTCTAGAATTTTATTCTTTTTTATTTATCTTATTATATTTATTTAATTCAGAGAGGGAAAAGTTGGGGTCACCTCCCACTAATATAGTTTTACTATTTCATCTTTCAATTCATTTAACTTTTCCTTGAAGAATTTGATGTTTTTGTTTTGTCTGACAGAAATCATGATTGCTACTTTTTTTCCCCCTTACTTCAGCTGAGGCATAATAGATTCTGCTCCAGTCCCTTAATTTTAACTCTGTATGTCTCTTTGCTGCGGGTGTGTTTTTTGTAAACAACATTGTAGGATTGTGATTTTTAATGCACTCTGCCATCCACTTCCATTTTATGGGAGACTTGAACCCATTCATATTCATGATTATGATTATTTGTAATCCTATTATTTTGATTTTTATCCTTTTCTCTGTGTGTCTGTGTCTATCTTTCTGTTTTTCACCCTCCTCAAAAGTGTTTTGCTTCAAAACTGTCTGTGACTTCCCCCAATTTGCCCCCCACCACTTTTCCTCCTACTTCCCTGTAGGGTAAGAAAGATTTCTGTACCCAACTGAGTCTATATATTATTACCTCTTTGAGATAATTCTGATGCTTGTAAGGTTCAAATATTTCCTACTATTCCCTCTCCAATACACATTTCCATCTATTCTAAACATTATTTTTTATATGTGAAATAATTTACCCCATTCTTCTTCTCACTTCCACTTTTTTTTTGTTGAGGCAATTGGGGTTAAGTGACTTGTCCAGGGTCACACAGCTAGGAAGTCTTAAATGTCTGAGGCCAGATTTGAACTAAGGTCCTCCTGATTTCAGGGCTGGAGCTCTATCCACTGAGCTACCTAGCTTCCCCTCACTTCTATTTTCTACCATTGAATGTTTTTCATCCCTTAATTTTTTTTTGGATATCAACCCAGAATAGTCAATTCACACTCAA
Organism: Myrmecobius fasciatus; assembly: GCA_023553655.1. Classification (NCBI taxonomy): domain Eukaryota; kingdom Metazoa; phylum Chordata; class Mammalia; order Dasyuromorphia; family Myrmecobiidae; genus Myrmecobius; species Myrmecobius fasciatus. The sequence goes on along the minus strand of JAJPUD010001512.1, from coordinate 388,145 downwards.
ATGTGTGTCTTCTAACTGCCCTAATAATGATAAAGTTCTTAGGAGTTATAAGTATCATCTTCTTATGTAGTTTATTTAATGCCTATTATTTCTACTTCCTATTTATCTTTTTATTCTTCTCTTGAGTCTTATATTTAAAAATTAGATTTTCTATTTAGCTCTGGTCTTTTCTTCAGAAGTGCTTGAAAATCCTCTTATTTTTTAGTCCTTCCAGGAATTCTTTTTGGTTCCAAGACTAATTCACATTTTTTCTTTGAGGCTTTGAACGTAGCAGTTTTGACTTTGTAGTCTTCTGAGTTTGTGTTTTGAACTTTCTTGTCATCACAATAACTTTCTATGGTCAGGTTCTTTTCTGTTATTTGCTCATTTTTTCCCCAACCTATTTCTTGACTTGTAGCTTTTTATTAAAGCTGGGCTCTGTTCTAGGGTTAGAAGTAGCAAATTCCCAAGTTAGAAGTTAACTGCTGTTAATTAGTTCTGGAGGTTTGTAAGTTTTCAGTTCTTCCAAGGTGGTATGATTTAAGGAGATATGGTTACTGCTCTCCTAGACTGTTCTCTGATCTGTGAGCACCCATCAGCCTTATTTTCTATTTTGGAATTATTATCAGAGTTTTTACTCCCATATGGCCACATGCTGTAGAATGCTAGTGTTCTTTTTCACCCTAGGACTGTGACCTGGAACTACATATGAACAATGCAACAAAGTCCTGAACTCTGTGACAGCAAAGGGTCTCCTGTAATCTCCTTCTGACCAGTTGCCTAATCCCCTTAATCTATGGTCTGACAGCTCCAAAAGCCACTGCTGCCAATTCAATTGCCACTGAGGTCTGCTGCTGGCTTACCAGATAGCAAGCAGCTTGCACTAAATTGCACTCCATTTCTATTCCATTGACATAAACCTTTCTTGCCAACCTTCTAAGTTGTCTTAAGGCTAGAAAATGATTTCATCCTGTTCCTTTGTTGGTTCTGCTACTCTAGAATTCATTTTGAGGTGTTATTTTAAAAGTTTTTTGGTAGGAGGATTTGGGAGATTTCAATTGAATTCACTACCTTTACTTTGCTATCTTGACCCCTTCCTACTCTCAAATTCTATGATTCTGTCCATGATTGGGGGGTCATTAATGAGTTCAGTTTTGTCTAGGAGCAGATTTATACCACTGATTAGTATCTGATCTATGATAGGATAATAAATTGTATATATTTTATGGGTCAATTGTTATAAACCCAGGGCCATAATGTAAGATCTTATAACTCTAAATCTGCACTCAAATGAAGAGGAAATTATTGAGAGTGTGAGGGAGGGCAGATAGAATAACAAATAGACAGGCAACAGAGTAAGGTATTTGAGAAGCAAGGAAATGAAAGGATCCTAGAGATGATGGGAAAATGCTGTATTTTAATTATTTATTTTCAATAGTATTTTATTTTTTCCAAATATATGTGAAGATAATTTCCAGTATTCATTTTTGTAAAACTTTGTGTCTAAATTTTTTTCTCTCCTTCTTTTGTTTCCCCCTGTGTAGAACAAATAATGTGGTTTCTCAGAGACTATCTGCTAAAGTATGTGAACCCTTAGGCTTCAGTTTCGATTTCCTAGAAATCATGTGACTTTTGATAAATGAAACTTTTTGCTTGTGTTACCTCATTTTCAGTTAACCCATAATCACTCCACCTACCATATAAGGAAAAAATAGCCTCAAGAGCCAATCAAGATGAAAAGCTTTGCATAAGGAAATTTTAGGGAGGGCTTATGCAATGCTTGCTTATTTAAACCAGGCTTCTTGCTTCTGTTTGGGCTTTCTCATTCTGGGCTTTACAGAAGTGGGGACTGCCCACTTCTTGTGAGATTCTAATAAAACTTTCTACCTTCACTTTAAGAAGTCTCTAAGTAGTCAATTTGGGTTAGGGTCTTTGTAACCCACACACTCCTCTTCCCAAGACAGGAAACAATCTGATGATATAGGTTAAATATGTGTAATCCTTTTAAAATTTTTCATGTTTTGTCATGTTGTGCAAGACCAAAAGAGAAAAAAAAAACAAACAAAAAGGTGAAAATACTATGCTTTGGTCCAGGGCATCCCCTCAATTTCCAATTCCTTGCCACTAGAAAAAGGGGTGCTACAGTTCTGCATCATATGGGTCTCTTTCCCTTTGTATCTCTTTGGGATACAAACCTAGTAATGAGACTGCTGGGTCAAAGCATATGCACAGTTTGTTAGCCCTTTGGCATAGTTCCAAATTGCTCTCCAGAATAGCTGGATCAATTCACAACTCCATCAGCATTATATTAATGTTCCAGCGTTCCCATATCCCCTCCAACATTTATCATTATCTTTTCCTGTCATCTTAGCCAATCTGAGAATTGTGAGGTAGAACCTCTGAATTATTTTAATTTGCATTTCTCTAATCAGTAGTAATTTAGAACATTTTTCATATGACTAGAAATAACTTTAAGTTCTTTACAAAAAATTATCTTCATCTTGAACATTATTTCTTTTTGTTTTTTTAGCAAATGGAAATGGAGAGAATAGTAGGAAGAAAACATTTAAGGGGAAATGGAATCAGAGGGAGGAAAAGGAAAAGAGGTTTATAGAAGATTCAAGAGAGAAAAATTTTGAAATCCAGAAGTGAAAGGAGATGGGAAAGAAGAATCAGTATCTTCCAATGCTTGCCATTCTGGGTATTTGCTTCCCTTTCCTCTTGTTTTATTTTAACTCCTATTTAGAAGGACATGGGACAACATAGTAGCATAAAAAGCCATCCTCTCTTCATCAATAAAAATCTCTCAGTTCACTCCCAAATCATCAACACTTAGCATTTATAGTTAAGGACTTCCAGCACATTCTCTTTTATTGATTTTTTTTGCTTCCTACCCATTTTGTTCCTCTCTTTGTTTCCTTTCATTTTTGTTTTTTAGTATCCTACATTTAAAAAAAATAGTAAACAGATCTTTTCTACTTGAGATTGTTGCTATTCATATCTACCACTCAGCCAAAATATTGGAAGCTAAAGATAATATTTCTTTTGGCTCATCTTTGCCCATTTTCATGTTTTCCTTATAGAAAGCATTGGGTAGCCTCTCAGCTTTCTTTTCTGTATTGGAAAAAGTCAATATTGTATAGGAATAATTTGTTCTTTAAAGGTTTAGTAGAATTTAGTAGCAAATTTATCTGATCCTTGTGCTTGTGTATGTGAACATTTTACTATCCTATCTGATGTCTCTCTTTTCGGTTAATAGTCAATAAGCATTTATTAAGCACTTACTACTGTGTGCTAACATTGTAATTTTTAAAAATTTTGTATGTAAGCATCAATTTTTTAAAAGTCCTCCATTTAAAGAAAATCAAGAATGAATTACATAATATAAAAACCTAGTTCTAGGAAATGATGAGGTGAAAAACTTGCTTATAAGAGCCCAGGGATAAGTTTGGGGATGGGAGGATTGTAAGAACTGAGTTCTGGTGAGAAGAGGATAACCAGAGTGTAGGCAGCTTGGTTTAGAGATGATTTCAAAAATATGAATCTTATTTGTTATATACAAAAATGTTGTCTAAATACTTAGAGGTCATATTGACTAAGCTGTATCTCAATTATTGAAGAAATGATGGAAAGCTGAGAAAAAAACAGCAACAACAAATGACTCTATATTGGGACCAAGATAAGAGAATCTGCAAATCATGTCTTCTCTTTTGGGAAGGCTCTTGATTCCTAATGCATCATAAATAGCAATTTTTTCTATTTGAGAATGAAGAGACTATTACTGTTATTTGATATTCCTTCTGGTGAGGACAAGAAAGGATTAATTGCAACAAACAGATACCAATAAGGTTTTGAAATCAATTAAAAAGTGATATATTACTTCATCCAGTAAGATTTGGGGTCTGGCCCTGATCTTGGGGTTCTGTTGTGAGATTCTAAGCTCCCTCAAGACAGCTTATTCTCTTGCAAAGATAACTTTTTATGATGATACTGCTGAATGTGATACACCAAGTGAATAAAAATTATACAAAGAAAGCACACTATTGTAACATTTGTGTATCTATCTAGGGATAGGTTTTGAAGTAGAAGTTGAAGGACTTCTCTGGAAATAAGTACGCATTTCTTTGGCCTCTCCTCTCCCTTTTCAAATGTAGGTGTTACTTATCATAATTTTTCTCCTTCCTCAATTCTAGACAATTCCTGCTCTCTATCACTGGTCTTGACTACATCCATACTGAGAACATTTTCTGAGTATTTATGGAAGGTGGGAGAGAAGTCCCAGCTCAGCAGTGTCATAGACTGCAGCAAAGATGTTATTCTGACTTATTTTTTGATTAAGGCCAAGGAAGGAAAGCTCTGTATCCTGTTTAATTTTGTCCTGTTTATAATGGACACAAAAACCATTAAGATTCTTATCCTCAGTTTGGTGTAGCCATAAATCAGTTACTTTTAGACCAGTTTTCCAACTCTGTACCTTTCTATATCTACATATAAATATTTAAAGTTTGTTGAATCAAATAAAAGAAAAATCCAATTATGGCAGGGGGAAAAGGATAATTTGGTCACAGTTGTCACTATTTTGGGTTCTTTAGAGTTGGAGCACTCATAGCTGTGGGAGAAAGAAAAGTACCATAGTTATGACAAGTCAAAACATGCATTTGTGGAACTCACACAATCACAGTATGTGTACCCTTTATGATTACAGTTGTGAAAATACTTCAGCCTATTCTAGCCTGGAAAAGGACAGAATCTATTCACATTCCTTCATTGAGAATTTCATCATCAATATCAGTTATTATTATTACTATTTTACTACATTACTATTATTATATTATTATTATCATCATTACTATATAATTATCATTATATACTACATTGAAACCTAGACCCATTTGTATTTAAATGATTTAGAAAGCCTAAGAACATAAAACTAAAGATGAAGTAAAAATTACTTGCTTGATATCCATAAAATGATATTGTTATAAATAAAATTTTGTATCCTCAAAAGGGTGCAGCAAATGAACTAACTTCAGGATGAGTGAAGCAGTTTAAACTGTTTATCAGCTCCTGCAGAAGCAGGTGGATTAATCCTTGACTAAAGGCTCTTCTCCTTTACATTCTGATTCATACATCCCTTACAGGTTGCTTCTAGACATGTCTCCCCTCCAATGTTCAAAAATGGCAAATATCTGCTCTTAGGATGTGTCAGCTCCTTCTTCTGAAAACTAATTGGTCAGTCGTGCTTGTTATCCTACATTACCTTGAAACTTGTAACAATTTTGTTTTATTTCTCAGTTTTTTTTCTTGATTTAATTTTTCTTGTGCAACAAAATAACTCTATAACTGTGTATATGTATATATTGGATTTGACATTTAACATGTATTGGACTGCCTGCTATGTAGGAGTGGGGGGAAGGAGGAAAATTTTGAACAGAAGGTTTTGCAAAAGTCAATGTTGAAAAATTATCCATGAATATGTTTTGTAAATAAAAAGCTTGAATAAAAAAAAAAGAAAATTGTAACAACTTGTGAAAACCAAACTGAAGTTTCTCTCATGGTATTTTTCTGCACAGTAGTAAAACAAACAAAATATATTTAACTTTTTTCTAATATTTTTGCTTTTGTTTTTCATACATAAAGGATCATGTACTACTGCTTTAGGAGAGTGTTTGATTCAGAATCAGAGTGAGAACATTCACACAGGATTCTTTTTAAGGTCAAAACTCTATTTTACCAATGCAGCTGGACCAAAATAGCATGGGTAACTTAACTGGCAGAGACAGGGGCAAGAAAACTTTTATACCAAAATTTGGCTCCAAGCCATCTTAGAAATACTAAAGCTGCTAAAAACAGAATCTTTTTCAGTCAGTAACTTAGCTATAGGGCTGTTAAAAATGGAGTTAGTCAAAACAGCAAACATTACTTGAGTTTAAGGAACAGTTTACTGGGCAAGTGCACCTTCTGGGAGTCAGCAAGACTAGATATAACTTATGTTAGGGATTTTGGAAAATGTTTGTTAGTAGTTTTAATAAACTAGTCTAGGGTCCAGGGTCAGGATCCAGCATGTTTCCATTTCCCCACTTTTTCTAAGGGAGAGGGACAGTGGTCTCTTCTTTTGTAATTGCTTCAAGCTAGGAGTGAATTGGATTTAAGTGAGGGAGGGCTGTGCAAGGCCATCTGCCTCGTTTTCCCCTCCAGAGCCCTCTATGTTGCTAGAGAAAGATCAGGACTGGGAGATAGCCCTGGATGAAATGGGAGACCTTGGCCTTTTTAACTAAGGTCTTCAACAGATCTCAGTTTGACTGAGGCTGCACCCATTCATTGATTAAGGTTGGGTAGCAGTTGAGGCCAAAAATCTCCTCTTTCATCTAGCCCCAAAATAAATAAATGGATGAATTAAAGATTTTTGCTATGGCATCACCTCCCTGATGTCAAGGTCAAGGGAAAACAACAACCCCTGTGAGTGAAGCTGGCCCACAAACTGGAATTGATCAGTTGGAAGATTATTTCCTTTCTTCCCTCTGTCCACATAGAGTATCATACCTTTATCTCTTAAAAACATTTTTTTTTCTTTTGCATGACTGAACTCCCCCTTAGTATCTTAGATTTTACTTGCTAATAAATTGTAGATTTTAGTTCTTCTTTTTTTTGTTATTTAATTCCACAGACATTTACTAAAATTCCACTTAATGCTAAATATTTGTTTTTCTTGATGATTTCTTGAAAGATGTTGTCCATTTTTTTTTACATCGTAGTACTCAGGTTGTCCAATAATTGTTGGACTATTTTCTGGGATCTGTTTTCCAGGTCAGTTGTTTTCTTCTATTTTTTTGGCTTTGGCTGATTCTTGTTGACTCATTGAGTTATTCACTTTCATTTGTCCAATTCTAATTTTTAGTAAATTATTTTCTTCAGTTAACTTTTTCACCCTTTTGCAGGGTGCATTTGGCCTTTTGTACTTTTAAAGAAGTTTTTTTCCATTTTTTTTTTCATTTCACCAATTCTATTTTTCAAGGAGTTGTTTTCTTTTTCCATTTTGCCAAATCTATTTAAGAAGAAGTGTTCTTCAGTATATTTTTTTCTCCATTTCACCAAATGTATTTTTTAGGAAATAGTTTTCTTCAATTTCTATTTCTTTTTCCAAACTTTCCTGCAAAGCATGCATTTCCATTCCCCATTTTCCTTCTAACTTTCTTTTAAGATCCTTTTTGAATTCTTCCAAAAGAGCTTTTTGAGTTGAAGACCAACTCATATCACCCTTTCAGGTTTCATCTGAAGGCATTTTTTCTTTAGTGTCCTCAGGGTATAAATTCTTTTCTTTCCCATCTGTCTCTGTAATAGCTATCTATGGTCAGAGCTCTTTTTGTTTTTTGCTCATTTTTAAAGGTTGACATCTGCTCCCAGGGTAAAGGGGAAATTGTCCCAATTTTCCTTAAATAGTGACAGGGGTTCTCACTGGGTGACCACTGGGACAAGTGGTGCTGCAGGCTTTCCCATTGTGCTGGGTGGACCTGGCCAAGTCCTACCTGTTTTTCTGGGGTTCAGGAGCTCACTATTTGCCTTCTGTAGTTGTGTTGGAAGTCTCAAGTCTGCTCATCCACTGGCCTTATGAACCAGAATAGAGTAACCAGCACTGCTGTATTTTGGCTAATACCCTCCCACTAGATTCCCCTGGCACACGGAGACCTTTCTGCCCTGGGGATCTTTATGCTGTGCCTGTGCTGGGCCACACTCCCCTCTGCCCAATTAAGACAGGCCTTTCCTGAAGTTCTTCCAAAATATCTTCTGCTGGAAATTTGTAATACTCTGAATATTTGTGTGTCCTGTCACTCCAAAACCCATTCAGAGGCTTGATCTGGTGATGAGTCTGAGGGAAACCAGGAAGATCTCGAGCAAAGTCCTGTCTAATCTCTGCCATCTTGCCTCTGACCCTTCCTCCCTGAGGAGGATTTTTTTCTTAAGGACCAGGCCTTAAAGCAAAACCAATCTGATTCTCCTTGGGCACCCGCCCCAATTGGTTGGTCATTGTTTGGGTACTGATTGACTCATATTGAATGTAAATAGCAGTCATTTCTTATTTGGCCAGAAACCCTGAAGGTTTTCCCTTCCCAGATTCATTTATTTATTTAGATTTTTTTTGACTAGGTGAAAGAGGAGATTCTTTGCTTTAATTGTTATCTAGTCTTAATCACTAAATGGGTGGGGACTCATTCAGACAGAACTGTTGAGGATCTGAGCTTAGAAAGGCCAGGGTATCCCACAGGGTATCCAGGACTATCTCCAGTCATCCTGATTTCTATCTGGCCACTGGACCCCGATGGTTATGGAGGAAAAAGTGAGGCAGGTGCCACTGTCCAATCCTCTCTCATTTCATCCCAATTCACTTGCTTGTCATGACATCCCTTCCTTGATGTCATGATCCTCTTTGAGAATGAAGGACAAACAAGCATAGAAATCAGAATGGGCATAGAGCTGAACCTGCATTACAGTTCCCACTCAGAGAGGGGATGAGCTCAAAGGCCTTAGAAGCTGGTTGAAGCAGCATCTGGTGGGGGCTGAGTTTCAGGATCAGTGTCCAGTGTTGGGTGGGCATCAATTGAATGTGAATTAGCTATAGCCTAGAGGAAACAAATTGAATAAGCAGAAAGATAGGGATGATAGTATTGTAAATAGTAAAAGGGGTCCTTGGGTAGTCAAAGGTACATGTGCCAGAGGGTTTAAAGGAGTTATGCATCAGGTGGAAGAGATGACAGGTTGAGGATGGTTTCCATTTGGGGGCATTTCTCTTGACAGGGCCTTCAGAAATTCAAATTGAAAGGGAAAACTCCTCTTACAGAGAAAAGTGTATCCTTCAGTGGCACAGATGGTTCCAAAAGTCAGGCTTTTCCCTAGCCTGACCAAAAAGTTATCCCCACACTGGTGGGAGTCCACAGGGTGGGGCAGGGAAAGCTGGAGAATACACTAAGAGCAGAGCCCTCATCCTTGGGTTGTATGGTTAAAGGGGCGGAGCAAATGGTTTAAAAAGTAGGGAGAAAGCAATTGAGCTGGAGAAAATACAATTAGTTTTCTTCATTTTCTTTGAATATTGAGGATGCCAATCAGAGTAGAGATAATTAATGTTAAGTACCTCAGCCATAGTTGGGTTATTTGTGATATGAAGGCTGGGCTATTGTTACTCTGTAAAGAACTAGACAGGCGAAAACAAGGTATTAATAAAAACCAGAAGTAATTTGAAACCTCTGCATGAGGCATATATGTAAAGCCTATCTGTCATTCTTCTAGATAGGTATCCCTCCTCTGAACAGGGGGTTTAACAGTACCTAATCCTAAAAGGATTTATTTAGGCATAAATTGGTCAGGTCTGACAAATCTGCCTAATAGTTTCTGCTAGCTGGTGACCAGTGAAAATACATTTCACAAGGGGTTTGAAGACTTTTTTTGTAGCTTTGTAAGAGGTTTCCACTGGCTTACCTCTGGAATTAAAAGCTGGTCTGAGGGAAAGAGTATATCCCCCTTTTTTGCCAGGGTTTGTTATAGGACGAAAGGTAAGAATCAGTGAGCTGGGGAATAAGGAGACCAATATAATAGATTGGTGGTCAACCTTTTTTGCAGTTGCATCAGCAAGCTTGTTTCCTATGGCTTGGTCTGTATATAACAAATAAGTTGTTTATAAGAAAACATGTTTGTACCATAGGACAAAGTACAAATAGATATCATTTCCACACTAGTAACAAACTTGAATAAAATTGACTTTTTCCATTGATGTAACACAAAATATTCCATAAATTACATCCCTCTAAGAAAATTGATTGCACTAAGATTTTCTTCTCTTAAACCATACTGAAGATGTTTCTGATTTAATTTAAAGACCAATCATTCGAAATTATTTCTGAGCCAAGATGGTTCAGTCAGGAAGCTATTCCAGTTCTCCCAGTTTCCCTCGAAAATCACAAGAAACCGAGTCTCTGAACAGAGTCTGAAGAAATGAAATCACACTCTGTAATGCTCAGGGAGAAACTGAGGCAGTATCACACATTGGAAATTAGGTAATACTTTATTGATGTTAATTGAGAGTTCAGAATCCATAGCTATGGATATAGATTGCTGGGACTCTTGTCTTAAAGCACACATTGTGAGTTTAGACTGACAGACATGTCAGCCGACTGAATAGGACTAATGTCACAAAGTATTCAGTACCTCATTGGTGGGCATCATGATTTTTATAGGCTCCACAACCCAGGGAGACAAAGACATTCATGGGAACAGCTGAGAACATCTGGTGTCCAAGGAAACTATCAATTCAATTCTGACAAGTAGGGAGTAAAGGAAACTTGAGACAGAAACTGAGAAAGGAAGACACTAAGTCTGAAGCCAAAAGATAAGGGGTATGTCGAGGCTGGCCATCTGGAGGTTTTATGAGTCCTTTGGAATGTGAGTCCAATTATTTCTGATGGTCAGGTAGTGGGGATTGCTATTTTTGGGCAGAACAATTAAGGGAAACTGAAACAGCAACTGAGGGAAACTGAGACATGGGAACTGTGGCACAACATTCCACACTCTCTTTTCTAAATATTCAAATCACTGAATCACCTGCCCTCAGATACCTGGAAGGTTTCAGCATCACAACTGTAACTTATCCTGCCAAGAGAAGATAATAAAACTAGAAAAAGGTGCAGGGACCTATAGTGATAGCAAATCTCTCCCTGATAGCCCCAGAGCTGTTAACAGCCTTCTATTGACCTCCCTGTCGCAAGTTTGTCAGGTCCTCTGCAGTTCTGGAGCTCCATCTCAGCCAGGGAACCCAGTCTGAGATGGGCAGTTCAAAGTTAGGTCTGCAGTGGTTTGTGTACTTAACTCTCTGCTTACAAAGGGAGCAGTGCCCAAGCCAGCTTGTGTTAGCCCCTCTAGGGCTGCACAGGCCGTCAGAGACTCCAACGGGGAAGGGTGAGGCCCAAAGTTGCTCCACCTGTCACCGCCCAGAACAGACAGGCTAAAATGCTGCTACAGATCAGAGTGTCAGCATGTCAGAGTGTCAGAGGTGTACTGTGTCAGACCACCGAGGCAGGCACCCATGAACTCAGAGACATAATAAGAAAACTGCAACATAGGATACTGAAATGCTAAGTAACTGGGGTTATAGGACTGGTGAGGTGGATCAGAGAGTGCCAGGAATCAGAAAATGGTCCCAGAAACTGAATCTGCCAGGGCAATTCCAACAGAATAAGGGAGCTTAAAATTAAAACAGAACCAGCAATCACAGTCCAGTTGGGGTTTAAATAACAAACCAGGCAGGCAGAAAAAATGAAAAATGGACTACTGTAGGGCTTCCAATTTAAATTGATGGGTTGGGGGTGGGGCAAATGTACCTAAAGCCAAATGAATATGAAAGGGGCACTAGTGGTTCCCCATTTCAAGTATTTTGGGAAAAATCCACTAGCTTTCCTGGTTATTATTTCTCATTCCTCCCCCTCCGCCCCCCCTTTTTTTTATCCCATCCAAGGAATCATCCAAGGAGGAGTAAATAGGGCTCTAGTTGTCTAGTCATCCCACATAACAGACTAGTATAGTAGGGGGTTTCCATTCTGGAACTCAAGATCCCTTAAACAATTACATATCCTCAAGGGAACATTGTGATCAATTAGGCAATGCAGATACAAATGGTCGCCCAAAATCTTAACCCAGCATTTTCCATCCTTAAATCCAAAATACAGCAATAGGAAACCCAATCAGGATTGTACAGTAACACACAATAACAGGGGATTCAATCAGGATTGTACAGCAATAGGGGACCCAAGCAGGATAGTACAGTAATACAGTTAGAGTTTAACAGTCAGTTATCAACACCCTCAATTCCCCCAAATCACGAACAAGTCCGTTCAGGAAAAGGGGCGATGTTTCTTTAAGAAGCCGATTTAGGCTGAGAGAGGGCGAAGTGAACTTCTCGTCTGGGGAGGGGGTTGGGCTGGGTGAAAGCAGGCAGTGAGCTGATCAGGATCCTAGAAGCAGGTCAGTATGGCTGCAACTTGACCAAAATCTAGAACAAAAAAACAAATCTAACAAATAAAGGTTAGAACAGTCTGAGACAGAAAGACTGGTTCACAAAATGTGGAGAAGTCAGCATAGATGTACCAGCGGCTTCCAAGCACGGAGACAGGGCAGACAAACGGGTGCAGGCTGCAGTTTCCACAAACAAAAAGCAGTTAGATCTCACAGACAACTGTGCTAATTGTCCTCTCATTATGCAGAAACCTTTAAGGATCTGAATATCTACAGACACAAATATCTAGTAACAGATAGATGACCAGGCTAAATACTCAAATGCCCAAGCATAATGATTACATATAACCAGATTGGAAACAGCACATAATTGAATTGCATCAATGATTTCTATTGACTATTGCTCTGATCATAGAAATTAGTTACAGGAGGAAAAACAGGGACATGGCCATAACATAATATAATCAGTCAAAACTGATTCTTCAGCACATACAGGACACAGGATAAAATAGCCTGAATTTAGTTTTACTCCAGGTAATTGTCCCAGTAACTTACAGAAGGTGGAACTTTAAAATTCTAAACAATATCAGCTACAAGACCAAGAAATTTTACTTCCAATAACAAATTCCATTAACCAAAGTTTCAGAGGAATCCTAAACAGGCATTTACCATGACCTTATATTGATATTTGTCCCATGAACTTTCTGGAACTTAACTTTCATATCAAATACATGTTTCATAAGGTGAATATTACAGATTATTTTACTTTTAAAATACTCAATATATAAAAATTCCAAATTGCATATTGTCCAGAACAGAAATAGAGTCAAAGGAACAAAAGGCAAAAACTATTATTCTCAGAGTCCCTTCAGATGATGAATACAATTTTAAGATGACCCAATATAATCAATTAAAACTCGTACAGAATATCCCATTTTCCACATAAAAGAATCAATTAAAAATATCAATTAAACTTTTGGAATTAACCCTACCAAATTATAGATCACATTTGTTATCAAATCCCTTAAACCCTAAGTAAACAAATAGCCAGGTTTATTTCCATTTTTAAAGAAACAGCTGAAAGTGTAGGGGGAAGTTAAATCTTCACCCTTTGAGAAAGAATCTTCCCGTTTCTCCTTCCCCCATTCAACTTTTATTTTCCTTAATTAACTTTTAGAATGCCAAATCCTTCTCTTTGATTTTTCCAAAACTTATTTTTCTCCCAAGTTTTTTCTCCAACATTAATTGACATCCACTTTCTTTGTTCTCTCTCTGCCTTTCCCCAGGCAGAGCTGTTATCTCTGTAAGGAATAATTTATTGCCACTGTTTTATGGCTCTTTTTCCTTTCTTTTTTTCTAGCAGGCTTTGGGAAAAAAAAACAAAAAACAAAAAACTTCTCTGCTAGCATTTTAAAGATAGTTAAATTTTTCTGTTCCTGCTAGTTTCAAATTAATGCAAACACTTAACTCCAATAAGAAATTTTAAAACCCAAGCATTTTTAACATTGAAATGACCAATTGCCAAATTTTCCAGTCATTGTTCTTAAAGCTTATCGGAGCTCCCTAATCACCCAACACACACAACCGACTATCAGAGCTCCCTATTCAACAAAACACAAAAAGATCTCTCAAACACTAATTACACAGACACTTAAGAGTAAAAGGTGAACTCCTGCTCCTCTCAGGAATGCAGTGAGAGGGGAGAGGAGTTTACAAAAATCAGACAGACAAATCTCTGACTCACATAGAACACTGACTCACACAGCCACAGAAAAGCAAGGCAAACTCCTGCTCTTCACAGGAATGCCATGAGAGGGGAGGAGAATTTAAAGCAACCCAAACAGACAGACAAACACAGAGAAAGCAAACTTCTGCTCTTCTCAGGAATGCAGTGAGAGGAGAGGGGAGTTTCAAACACTTACTCACACAGATACCAAGAAGGGAAAATCGAACTCCTGTTCCTCACAGGAATGCCCTGAGGGGAGGCTTTTAAGTTAACAATCTCTCCCTCTTAGATATTCAAATTGAGCTTTTCAAAGAGTTTCCCTGACTTCAGTTGGAGCTCTCCACTTTTGCAGAGATTGCATGGGAACTCAGATTTCCCTCCCAAGTTTAAGCCAACAAGTGCCTAGAAAACACCCAGGCCCAAATAATATATCTATTTTTTGTATTTAAAAAAAAATTTAACCAGATGATGTCATGAAGCATCCTCCTGACATCTCTCGGACTCGATGAGGGTAGAACTAGTTAAAAGTTCGTCAACCCTAATTACCACTCCTCATATGTGTTCCGAGGTCAGACAGTGTGTTGACACCCAGACAGACAGACAGAACTTACTCTGCAGGGATTTCAAAAAGACTCTCTTATGGCTGAATGGAGGTGTCTGCCTTGAGCTCTTGCTTCGGCTGAAGCTGCTCTCTTTGTGGGATTCTGGAACAAGCCAGAGGGCCAGCCTTCTCTAAACAAAGAGCCTAAATGCAGCCGCCCCAAGACTCCAAGAGGAGACCTGCTAGTTTCCACTGTGCAGTACTGGTCCCAGATCTCATATCCACTAGGGCCTCCAAATGTAATGCTCAGGGAGAAACTGAGGCAGTTATCACACATTGGAAATTAGGTAATACTTTACTGATGTTAATTGAGAATTCAGAATCCATAGCTATGGATAGGGACTGCTGGGACTCTTGTCTCAAAGCACACAGTCCATTGTGAGTTTAGACTGACAGACATGTCAGTTGACTGGATCTTAAGCAGGTCCATCCCAGAAAGTTAAACTGACAGACATGTCAGCCTACTGAATAGGACTAATGTCACAAAGTATTCAGTACCTCATTGGTGGGCATCACGATTTTTATAGACTTCATAGCCCAGGGAAACAAAGACATTCATTGGAACAGCTGAGAACATATGGTGTCCAAGGAAACTATCGATTCAATTCTGACAAGTAGAGTAAAGGAAGCTTGAGACAGAAACTGAGAAAGGAAGACAGTAAGTCTGAAGCCAAAAGAAAAGGGGTATGTCGAGGCAGACCATCTGGAGGTTTTATGAGTCCTTTGGAATGTGAGTCCAATTATTTCTGATGGTCAGGAAGTGGGGATTGCTATTTTGGGGCAAAACAATTAAGGGAAACTGAAACAGCAACTGAGGGAAACTGAGACATGGGAACTGTGGCACAACATCTCCAGTTCAAGGTAGATTGAAAGGACTTCAAGAAAGGTCAATCTCACTGGGATGAAAAGGATGTTCAGCTGAAGTCAGACAGATTCTGGGAAAGCTGATGAAAGGCTATTAATCACAGCAAATCAGCACCTGAGACCCTGGGTCCTGGCTCATCAGAGGAGCACGGGGTGGGGGTGGGGGGGAGTAGTCTCAGTCCCAGCTCAGAAGGCAAACTGGGAAAACAGGCTGATTTCTGAATAGAGCAAGCAAAGCTACCTCTGCAAACACAAGGGGATGCTGTGCTCAAAACTAAGCCTCAGAGCTGCACAGGAAGCCTGAGATAGCACCCCCTTTACTCCAGGAGCAGAGCTCAACCTTAAAAGTAAAGGGAAAAAAAAGGAAATACTCCTTCCTTATTCCCCAGAAAAAAAAGGAAAGAAAATGAGCAAGAAATAGAAAAGAACTTTGGCCATAGAAAGCTACTGTGGTGCCAGGGCAGACCAAAGCACAGATGAGGACAAAATATCCACACAGGAAATCTCAAAGAGTGATACAAATTGGTCTCAGGAATTGGAAGTGCTCATAAAAGACTTTAAAAGGCAAATAAGAGAAGTAGGAGGAAAAAATGAAAAAGGAAATAAGAGATATGCAAAAAAGAATCAATAGTTTCGAAAAGGAAGAAGAATTTGAAGAAAACAATTCTTTAAAAAAATACAATTGACCAAATGCAAAAAAAAATCCACTGAAGAAAACAATACTTTCAAAAGTAGAATTAACCAAATGGAAAAAGAGATGCAAAAGCTTAACTGAAGAAAATCCCACATTAAAAACCAGAATGGGACAAATGGAAGCTAATGACTCCATGAGAGAGCAAAAATCAATGAGACAAAATAAAAAAGAATGAAAAACTGGAAGAAAATGTGAAATATTTCATTGGAAAAAGTCAACCTGGAAAATAGATCCAGAAGAGAAAATTAAAAAATTTTTGATCTGAAGGCTGTGACCAAAAACCCAAAAAGAGCCTGGATAGCATAAGAGATCATTAAGGAAAACTCCCCAATATTCCAGAAACAAGAAATACTCATTGATAAAATCCATTGACCATCTTTAGAAAGAGATCCCACAAGGAAAACCCCAAGGAATATTGTTGTGAAACTCCAAAATTATAATCTCAAGGAAAAAATACTGCAAGCTGCCAAACAAAAAATAATTCAATTATCAAGGAGCAACAGTCAAGATTATCCAGGATTTGGCAGCTTCTACAATAAAGGATCAGAGGACCTGGAATACCAGAAAACAAAGGACCTAGGGTTACAACCAAGAATTAACTACCCAGTGAAACTCAGTGTCATCTTTCAGGGGAGGTGATGGCTCTTCAATGAAATAAGAGACTTGCAATCATTTCTTTGGGAAAAAAAAAAGAAAAACAAACTAAAAAGAAAATTTACTGTACAAACACTGGACTCAAAAGAAGCATAGAAAGGTAAACGTGGGGGAAAATATGTGTTATTTATAGGTTAAACTGTTTACAACCCTAGATGGAAAAATTATATCTCTAACTTTTTTTTGCTTTTTTCTGAGGCAATTGAGGTTAAGTGACTTGCCCAGGGTCACACAACTAGGGAATGTTAAGTGTCTGAGACCAGATTTGAACTCAGTTCCTCCTAGCTGCCCCTATATCTCTAACTCTTGAGAACTCTGTCACTGGTGCAGACAAAGAAGGACATCACATGGACTAAAAGTGTGGTTGTGAATGGACTCTGATGTGATATCAAAGAAAAAGACTTTAAGTGATGAGAAAAGTTCTGTACTTGGAGAAGAGGAAAGGGGAGGTATAATGGGATGAATTAGATCACATGAAGAGGCACAAAAGATCTATTACAATGGAGGGAGAGAAAGGAGGTGAAATGAGCATTGTCTGAAGCTTGATCTTTTTGTTAATAGTACATGGCATCTACACAAAAATTGACCATGGGATTAGGACATAAAAACCTCATAATCAAATGCAAAAAGGCAGAAATAGTAAATGCTTCCTTTTCAGACCACAATGCAATAAAAATTATATACTAAAAACCAATTGGAAATTAAATAAACTAATTTTTAAAAGGGAGTGGGTCAAACAACAAATCACAGAAATAGTCCATAATTTTATCCATAAGAATGACAATAATGAGACAACATACCAAAACTGATAGCAAGTAGTCAAAGCAGTTCTTAGGGGAAATTTTTATATCTAAATAGGTACATGAATAAAATAGAGAAAAAGGAGATCAATGAACTGGGCATGCAACTAAAAAAATCTAGAAAAAGAACAAATTAAAACCTCCCAATTAAATATGAAATTTGATTTTCTGAAACTCAAAGGAGAGATTAGCAAATTGAAACTGAGAAAACTATTGAACTAGTAAAACTAAGACTTGGTTTTATGAAGAAAATAACAAAATAGATAAACCATTGGTTAATTTGATTAGAAAAAGGAAACAAAAAACTAAATCACTAGCTTCAAAAATAAAAAGAGTAAATTTACCACCAATGAAAAAGAAATTAAAGCAATAATTAAGAGCTATTTTATGGCACCAAATCTGACAATCAAAATGGATATTTACAAAAATATAAATTTCTCAGATTAACAGAAGAAGAAATAAATAACTAGTCCCATTTTAGAAAAAGAAATTGAAAAAAGCTATTAATGAACTCCTTAAGAAAGAATCTCCAGGGCCAGATGGATTCACAAATGAATTCAAACATTTAAAGAACAGTTCCAATATAGTGTAAACTATTTGGAAAAATAGGTAAAGGAATCCTGCCAAATTCCTTCTATGATGCAAACATGGTACTGATGCTTAAACCAGGAAGAGCCAAAACAGAGAAAGAAAATTACAAACTGATTGGTCTTCCTAGTGAATATTAATGCAAAATTTTTAAATGAAATATTAGCAAAGAGATTATAGGAATTCATCAGAAGGTTAATACACTATGATCAAGTAGGATTTATACCAGGAATACAGGGCTGGTTCAATATCAGGAAAACTATCACTATAATTGAACATATCAATTACAAAACCAATGGAAATCATAGGATAATCTCAATAGATGCAGAAAAAAGCTTTTGGCAAAATAACAGCACCCATTCCTATTAAAACACTAGAGAGCAGAGGGATAAAGGGAACTTTCCTTAAAAAAATAAGTAGTATCTATCTAAAATCTACAGCAAGCTTTATTTGTAATGGAGAGAAGCTGGATGCATTCCCAAGAAGAGCAGGGGTGAAACAAGGATGCCTATTATCACCACTATTATTCAACATTGTATTAGAAATATTGGCGTTAACAATAAGAAAAGGAAAATTAAAGGAATTGGGCAATGAAGGAAATAAAACTATCACTCTTTGCAGATGATAGAGAATCTTAAAAAATCATCCAAAAACCTAATGGAAATAATTCACAGCTTTAGCAAAGTTGCAGGACATAAAATAAACCCTACACAATCATCAGCATTTCTATAACTGACAAAGCCCATCAGCAAAAGATAGAGAAATTCCATTTAAAATAATTAGACAAAATAAAATATTTAAGGGGTCTATCTGCCAAGACAAACCCAAGAATTATAAGAACACAGTTACAAAACACTTTTCACAGAAATAGTCATATCTAAACAATTGGAAAAATATCAATTGTTTATGGGTAGACCAAGCTAATATAACAAAAATGAAAATTCTGCCTAAATTGGTCTACTTGTTCAGTACTATACCAATCAAAACTGCCAAAAATTATTTTATAAAACTAGAAAAAAATAAAACAATTCATCTGGAGGAACAAAAGGTTGAGTATTAAGAGAATTAATGAAAAACAATTAGAAAGGATGGCGTTTTAGCAATACCAAACCTAAAATTGTATTATAAAACAGCAGTCATCAAAACCACTTGGTATTGGCTAAGAAATAGAGTGGTGGATCAGCAGAATAGGTTAAATACACACAATACAATAATCAAGGTCTATAGTAACCTAGTATTTGATAAACTCCCAAACTTCAACTTATGGAATAAGAACTCTTTATTTGGCAAAAATTTCTGGGAAAACTGTAAAATAATATGTCAGAAACTCAGCATAGACTTACATCTTACACCTTATACCAAAATAAAGTCAAAATGAATACATGATTTGGGCATAAAAGATACCATAAACAAATTAGGACAGCAAGGGATAACTTATGTATCAGACCTTTGGAGAAAGGAGGAATTTATGTCCAAAGAAGAACTGGAAAACATCATGAAAGGCAAAATGGACAACTTTGATTACATTAAATTAAAAAATATTTTGGATAAACAAAACAAAAATTTTTTACAGCCAATGTTTCTGATAAAGGTCTCATTTCTAAAATAAAGAACTATATCAAATTTATAAGAATACAAGTCATTCCCCAACTGATAAATGGTCAAGGGATATGAACAATTTTTAGTGATGAAATTAAAGCCATCTATAGTCATGTGAAAAAATTCTCTGAATCACTATTCATTAGAGAAATGCAAATTGAAACAACTCTGAAGTAATACCTCACACCTTTCAGTTTGGCTAAAGTGACAGGAAAAGATAATGATGAATGTTGGAGGGAATGTGGGAAAACTGGGACATTAATGTATTGTTGGTGGAGTTGTGAAATGATCCAACCATTCTGGAAAGCAGTCTGGAGCTATGGGTCTCTATCCCAAGGAAATCATAAAGAAGGGAAAAGGACCCATATGTGCATAAATGTAGCAACTTTTTTTGTGGTAGCATAGAATTGGAAAATGAGTAGATGCCCAACAGTTGGGGAATGACTGAATAATTTATGGTATATGAATGTAATGGTATATAATTGTTCTATAAAAGATGATGAACAAGATGATTTTAGAAAGTCCTGCAAAGATTTATACGAACTAATGCTGAGCGAAACAAGCAGAACCAGGAATACATTGTACACAATAACAGAAAGAATGTATGATAATCAGCTATGAAAGACTTGGTTCTTCAGATCCAGCCATTCTGAAGAGCAATTTGGAACTATACTCAAAAAGTTATTAAACTGTGCATACCCTTTGACTCAGCAGTGTTTCTATTGGGCTTATATCCCAAAGAAATCTTAAAGGATGGAAAGGGCCCCACATGTGCAAGAATGTTTGTGGCAGCCCTTTCTGTAATGGCTAGAAACTGGAAACTGAATGGATGCCCATCAATTGGAGAATGGCTGAATAAATTATGGTATATGAATATTGTGGAATATTATTGTTCTATGAGAAACAACTAGCAGGATGATTTCAGAGAGGCCTGGGGAGACTTGCATGGACTGATGCTGAGTGAAATGAGCAGAACCAGGAGATCATTATACATGGCAATAACAATAATATATGATGATCAATTCTGATGGACATGGCTCTCTGCAACAATGAAATGTTTCAAACCAGTTCCAATTGTTCAGTGAAGAAGGCCATATACACCCAGAGAGAGGGATATGAAATGTGGACCACAACATAACATTTTCATGCTCTCTATTGATGTTTACTTGCATTGTGTTTCCTTTCTCTGATTTTTTTTCTTGTAGATACAATTTTTCTTGCACAACAATGATAAGTGTGGAAATATATATACATATATTAGATTTGTCAAGTATTTTAACATAATTAACATGTAGTGGATTTCCTGCCATCTAGGGGAGGGGTGGGGACTAGGGGGGAAAAATTTGTAACAGAAAGCTTTGTAAGGGTCAGTGTTGAAGAATTACCCATACATATGTTTTACAAATAAAAAGTTTTAATTTTACAAAAAATAAATAAATCAAATAAAATTTTAAAAAAAGATAGACAGACTTAGTTCTTCTCAGTAGTTCAGTGATCCAAAGTAATCCTAATAGATTTAGGACAGAAAATGCTATCTGCATCCAGAAAAAGAACTATGGAAGCTTGAATGTAAATCAACACATGGTATGTTCACTTCTTTTTTTCTGCTTTTCCCCCCCTCTCCCATGGTTTTCCCTTTTCCTCTGATTTTTTTTCTCCCAAGATGACTCATAAAGCAATTTATATTAAAAATAAATACATTTAAAAATTTATTTCCTTGTAACAAATTTGTAGATTCTCAGTAAACCCATTATATGGGAATAATAAACTGACAAGCTTTTTTCCTGATGATGTTGCTCACACAGATGGTTTCAAGAAACCTGGCAATCTTACAAATTAAAGAGGATCCTAAAAAAAGGGCAGAGCTTGTTGCTCCTGCTTGCCCTTAGGGTTGCTGTGGGCTGTGCTCTCTTAATACCTCCCTTTACTCTGTGAAAGGGGTAGGAAAGATGCAGCACAGTCTAAAAAGCAAAAGCAATCCAGATAAGGTTTTCATCCCTCTTTTTCCACACATGGTAATTATCAATCTTAGATTTCAACATAATGATTTACTACAAATAATTTCTTTAACAAGCTTACAATTTTAATATGTGATAGCCAAATAGTCTTAGCTTTAGCTTTCTCTTAACTCATAAGCAAAGGTGGAAATACCCAATTCCCTAGAAAATAACAGATCTTAAACAAACTTTCCATCTTCTTTTAATTGTTCAGTTCAAATTCTAAAAACATCCAGGTTACTGGGTGACAAGCCAAATCTAGGTTCTATAATCTCAGAAAATACCCATTATCAGTTAGTATTCATTGAGTCTCATCATTTTCCCTAAACTATTGAAGTTTTCAAAGTTCTCAATTTTAAAATTTTAAAAATTCAGATAAAATAATGTCATAAAAATGGGTATCATAATTTACAATCAAGTTTCCAATTTTGTCTAAACACACTTAATTTAAAAGTTAACATTAAAATTAACTAGTACTTAACTTTAGTTTGTAAGAATCATTAGATGTTACAGTCAAACAATTACTTTTTGGCTATTTCCCAATTTCACACAAATCATTTTTTTTCTTTTTTGTGAGCCAGGAAAGGGTTGTGCTAGTTCTTACTAGCACCTTGAAATTTTTATTGCCATAAACCCCAGAAGTCCAATTCCCAATAATGCCTGTTTACTGCTGGAGTTTTTTGTTTCTTGTGTGTGTGTGTGTTGTTGTTGTTGTTGTTGTTGTTTTTGTACTTCTTGTTGTTTGTTTTAATGGTAGCAAACTGCTTTTCCATTTTTTTCAAAGTTCTAAAACTCTTAAATCTTCTGTTCATACTATCAGTGCAAACAGATTACAGCTACCTTCTTTCTATATAATATCCCTTTAGTGGGCTTTGTTGAAGCCTCTTTAAAACTGCACACATCATGTTTCTTTCTTATTCTGATCTGAAATTTCTACCTTCTACCAATACTACGCAAATAATGTTTACTGTGCTGAGTATATGCTTCCTCTCTCTCTCTTTTTCTCTTTCTCTCTTTCCTTCCTTCTCCCTCTTCTTCTCTCCTATTCTTCCTCCCTCTTTCTCCCTTTCCCTCCTCCTCTTCCTCTTCTCTCCCTCCTGCCCTCCCTTTTTCTTCTCTTCCTCTCTCTCCCTCCTCTTCCTCCTCCTCTCCCTCCCCTCTCTCCCACCTCTCTGTCTCTCTGATTTCTCTTTCTTTCTCTTTACTCTCTTCTCTTTCTCTCCTCTCCTTTCTTTCCTCCCCCTCCTCTCTCTCCCCTCTCTCTCTCTCCTCTTTCTCCCCCCCCACACCTACCTCACTTTATCAGAGCACTATGTTAAGCACTTTTACAATTACAATGTCATGTACCACCATTAACATGACAACCACCATTATTATTTCCTTTTACAAATCAGAAAACTGGGGCAAAAAGATAAAATGATTTGTCATAAATTACATAGCTAATACATTTCTGCAACTGAAACAGAAGGATGACTTTCCAAAGAAATAGGCTGACCACCTCTCTCAGTTCATATTGCCATACTTGGCACTGCCAGGGCACTTAGATTCTTCTCAGGGCTGGGATGGCTGGTGCCAGGATCTTTCTTTGGTGGTAGTTAGAAGTATCAGGACTCAGAGAATGCTGACTGACTGTATGGCTTGATCCCTTCCTCAACTTGAGGAATTACTGGGGCAAGATGTGGGCCTCCCCCTCCCCCCCCCCCCCCGCTACAATTGCTACCTCTTTCATTTCTACCAGCTAAGGTGGAATTCAAATTTACCTAGAGTTCTCCAATATTCTCTTTTAATCTGATCTAAGATGAGAAGACTTAAGGGACATGTACTGTAATGATTTTGTTAGTAATCCCTACAAACTGAGATTCACACTTAGAACTCCAGGAAAAGGAGCATGCTGAGAGAGGTCTTCAATACCTTCTTGTTGTTTTTCTTTTTCACATCTACCTTAGCCTTTATGTCAACGGGACTATATTTTCCTTAATTAATGGTGTAGAAGGGAACTCCCAGATAAAATTTGAAGTCAAGGTAGAGTTATCAAAAGTTTTCTATTTACCTATTTCCCCCCTTCTCATTTTCTTCTTTTTGGGGCTGCTAACTAACTTTCCTTCATTGCCCTAGCACAGCAAAACTGTTAATCTTGTCAATTACTTTTATAGTATTTATAGATTTTTAAATAATATTTAATCCTTATTTTTCCTTAAATTCTACAGAGAGATACCTCAAAACTCACAGAGATGTTTCAGAAGGGGGTAAATTCCTGCCAAAAATCTCAAGAATTCTTTCCCACAATCTTAAAATGACCAATTACTAAACTCCCTAATGATTAATCTCATTTAAGAGATTCTACGAACTTTAATTATCTAACTTGATTTCTGTAATCTCAATTTGGCCAGTGTTGAGATTATGGGAAAAAAATGTCTTAGGTGGGGTTAGGAATGGTCATAAATCTTTCCCAATATTCTAACTACAGTCCCTTGAAACTGACTGGCTGCATTTAAAATCTTTCAAGGTAACAGAATCTAGCTCCCAAACATTCTGCAAACAGAAATGTAGACATGGATAAATTAAAAAAAAAAAAACAAATACAAAAAAAACCCTCACATTTGTCAGAAGCAAATTTAGCATTGGCCAAAAGCATTTTGCAAGAATCTATAAAATATTGGGATAGAATCATGAAAGCTTATATATATACATATATATATATATATATATAACCTCAGATCATCTTCCCCCATCCCCCCATTTTAGAATAAGTCCAATTACAAAACAATATTGTAATTTAATGACCCATTCACTGGTCATTTCTCTTGACCTTCTAAGATATATTGTGGCCAGCCATTTTGAGGAGAAAAACTAGGCACCTCCTTTGAAGATCCTCTCTCCAGATTTCTCCTTACTCATCAGCAAACAACCCAGGGAGGAAATTTCTGGAGATTGTAGACCCCTGCCCCCATGTCTCACAGAAACTTCAGTGTTTCAAAGGGTGGAAGGAGAAAAAAGAAAATAGACTTTGATAGAGAACATCTCTTCTAGGGAGATAGAGGAGCAGCACTACACAGCAGATGGTCTCCCCTAAAACTGAAAGGCACTTGTTACCAATAGAGAGTTAGAGGCTCTTGAGGAGAGCTAGTTGTGAAGTAAGGAATGAGAGAAGGGAGAGAGAGAGGGGAGGTGATCCAGAGAAGCACTTACCTCTGCTTCTTTTGTCTTCGAGTCCTAGGATCTGCAAAGGGGATCCCTTTCCCAAATTTTGGCACTGGGAAAATGGTTCAGAGTTGTCAGTACTTTATTTTGCCAGTGTAGGTGGGCCAAATAGTATGGGTAACTTATTGATAATTAGGGACAGGGCAAGATAGCTTTTATATAAAAATTTTGGCTCTAATCCATATTAAGAATACTAAGGCTGCTAAAAACAGAATCTTTTTTCAAACAGTAGCTTAGCCACAGAGTCTATTAAAAATGGAGTTAGTTACAACAGCAACTTGATTACTTGGGTTCAAGGAACAGTTTATTGGGCAAGTTTTCCTTCTGTGGGCTCAGAAAGTCTAACATACGTATGATAGGGATTTTACAAAATTTTTATATTAGTAATTTTCATAGGCTAGACCAGGGTCAGGGTCCAGTTTGTCCCCTACACTATAAAAATAATTAACAGGAAAATTACTTGATTAATCAATCAATAAACATTTACTAAGAACCTACCATGTTCCAGGAACTGTATTAAACACTGAGGCTAAAAAAAGGGGTGGGGCACATGAAATGACAGGCCTTGCCTTCAAGGAGCTTACTTACACTCTAATGGTGAAAGAGGAATATGACTAGTTTTATTGAATATCTTGTGAAATATCCAAGCATAATTATTAAGAGCAGATAGTATTAAGTTGTCATACATGCAATGGAAGTTTTATTGGATGGGAGTAGGAGAAGATCTTATAGTAATTTTGAAGAATACAGTTTCAGTTGAGTGACATATGAGGTCAAAAACCAGATTTCAAATGAGTGACAAGAGAAGGAGGCAAAGAACATAGACAACTTTTTCTAAGGGAGGCAAAGAAAATAGACAACTTTTTCTAAGGGAGGCAAAGGAAGGCAAAATAGACAATTTTTTTCTAATAATTTGATTGAAAGGGATAGCCTTTAGTGATTACAGGACCAAATGAAAGCTTTTAAATAATGGAACAAAGGTATGTTTGTAAGGCAGCAGGAAAAGACCCAGTAGTTAGGGAGTATTTGAAGATTATGTAGAGAGTTGGGATGATTACCAGGTCAGTCTCTTCTGCCTCTTACAGCCACATTCACTGAAATAAAATAATCTTATATTATTTGCTTCTACTTATTCTGGTGGCACCTACTTCTTTCTTTTAATTGCTAGACCTTCTAGCAGAGCTTCAGTACTCATTCTCAACCTCTCTGCAATTTTTGACAAAGTTAACTACTCATTAATGCTTCCTATATACTCTCTTCTACCTTCCATTTTTGAGATGCTATTCTCTCTTTTTTTTCTTAAAGGTGACTACCTTCTTAATTTTGTTTGTTGGATCTTCAACCATGTCTTTCTCCCTAAATGAGGATGTGCTATTTCCTACTTTTCTTTTCTAAACCCCCTATTTGTTAATAATCTTTTTCTCAAATGATTGTACATATAGTTGTCTATTAGTTATTCATGGTATTTGGCCCAAGTGCATTGGCAAAATAAGGCTTTGACTTTAAGATAATCCTATGTTAGTCTTCTCACTCCAACTGTGAACCAAAGGTTTTCCCATTGCATTTTCCTAGTGCTGAAACTCGGGACAAGGATCCTTTTTGCAGTTCCTGGGACTTTCATATCCCCCTAAATATCAACTAACTCCTTTTGGGTAGAGGATGTTTTACTTTCTCATCCCCACTATTTAACAGAGTACCTTGGATAATTCCTTTTTTTACTTTTAATATATATATTTTTTAAATTTTAAGTTCTAAATTTTCTTATTCCCTTTTGCTTTTCACCCACTCTTTGAAAAGGCAAG
Organism: Myrmecobius fasciatus; assembly: GCA_023553655.1. NCBI lineage: Eukaryota > Metazoa > Chordata > Mammalia > Dasyuromorphia > Myrmecobiidae > Myrmecobius > Myrmecobius fasciatus. Next base: position 361,643 of record JAJPUD010001512.1, on the reverse strand, counting down.
CAATATGATATCAATCATGAAGTCATGAAAAATCATATTACCACTTTGTCATGTTGGAAAAAAAAAAACAAAAAGCAAGCAACATAAAAGACAGTGAAAACACCATGCTTTTACAATCTGCACCCAAGATTCCATCAATTCTCTCTCTGGAGGCAGATAACATTTCCCTCCATAGATCCTTTGGAATTCTCTTGAATCATTATTTTAATCAGAGCAGCTGCAGAGCAGCTAAGTATTTCATAGTTGATCATCCTTAAAATATTTCTATTAGTGTGAACAATGTACTTATATATTGCCCGTTTTACTTTGTGTAAATTCAGATAAATTTCAGATTTTTCTGAAACCATCCTGTTCTTCATTTCTTATAACACAGTAGTATTTCATCATAATCATATGCCATAATTTGTTTAGCCATTTCCCAATTAATGGGCATCTTCTTAATTTCCAATTGTCACTACAAAAAAAAGTTGCTTCAAATGTTTCTGTCTTTTCCCCCTTTTCTTTCATCTCTTTGGAATATAGACCTAGTAATGGTATCATTGAGTCAAAAGAGTATGCTCACTTTTATTGTTCTTTGGGGAAGAATTCCAAAAATATTTTTAGAATGGTTGGGCAAGTTCACAATTCCACCAACAGTGTATTAGTGTATCTATTTTTCCACATCCCTTCTAGCATTTATCATTTTATTTTTTCTGTCATGTTAGCCAGTCTGAGAGGTGTAAGGTGGGTTTTTGTTGTTCATCCTTAGTTTTTTGAAGAGAATCAGTAATATCACAGGGAGATGTCTTGGTTTGCATGTAGATTGTATTTAAGTGAAGCAGAGTGGCACAGTTATCACCCTCATTGTTTCTTCCAGAGTCACTGAAATCCTGTGGCAAGAAAAAAGTCAAAATGACTGGTGATAGTCTGGAATTCAGTGGATGACCTTGGCATCTTCATTGTTTAATCAAGCTCTGAGTTGTCCATAATGCCTGCTTCAGCTGCCTTCATAGCCATTGGAACAAATTATTTTCACCCAAGCATTCTGCTGGGTAGACACTCCCTACCTCTACTTACTGTTGGGTTTGAGGCCTGACTGCCAAAGCTGTTTTATTAAGATGTGATAGCTTCACATGATACAGCTTCTTGGAAGCAGGTGTGAGAGGTGAGCACCTAACAAAGGCAGATGAGCAGCTCTCAAAAGGACTCAGCAAGACCATGCCTCAGAGTTGTATGAATTTCCAGTTCTCTAATCAGTAGTAACTTAAGAGTATTTTTTCATGTGACTTCTATCCTTTTACTACTTATCAACTGGGGAAGGTCTCCTATTTTTACAAATTTGGCTCAGTTTTTCATATATTTAAGAAATGAGACCTTTATCACAGAAACTTGCTGTAAAATTTAACCCTGTTTTCATTCTTGTTTTGGCTGCATTAGTTTTATTTATGCAAAAATCTTGTGATTATCTCTTTTACTTCCTGTGATCAACTTTTTCTCATTTGGTAATAAATTCTTCTCATAGATCTGACAGGTATATTTTTCCATGCTCAACTAATTTCCTTTTGATATTATCTTTTATGTCTAAGTTGTACCTATTTTGACCTTATCTTCTTATATATTGTGAAATGTTGGTATATGCTTGGTTTCTACCAAACTGCTTTCTGATTTTCCAGCCCTTTTTATCTAATACTGATTTCTTATCCCCAAATCTTGGATCTTTGGATTTATCAACCACTATATCATTATGATAATTTATTACTGAGTATTGTGTATCTAATCCACTCCACTGATCCACCACTATTTCTTAGTACCAAATTGTTTTGATGATTACTGCTGTAATATAGTTTGAAATCTGGTACTGCTGGACTGCCTTCCTTCACATTTTTCACTGATTCCCTTGACAGTATTGATCTTTTGTTCTGCCAGATGAATTTAGTTATTTTTTTCTAGCTCTATAAAATAATTCTTTCATAGTTTGGTTGATATAGTATAGGATATATAAATTAATTTAGATAAAATAGTCTTTTTATTTTATTGGCTTGGCCTATTATTTTTCTAATTGTTTAGATCTCTATTTGCATGAAAAATATTTTGTCATTGTGCTCATATAGTTCCTGGATTTGTTTTAATAGGGTAGATTTGTTAGTGTTTTATAATGTCTGCAGTTATTTTAACTGGAATTTTTCTTGCCATGTTTTCCAGCTGGATTTTGTTGGAAATATGTAGAAATGATGATTAATGTGTGTTTATTTTAAACTTATCATGGAAACTTTCAATTTGAATCAAGCTTCATATTTATGAGTTGTGTGTCTCTGGGCAAGTCAACTAACTTCTTTCAGTCCCAGTTTCCTTCTTTCTGAAGTGGGAAGAGGTAGCTTGGTAGTACAGTATATAGAGTGCTAGGTTTTAAGTCAGTAAACCTCCTCTTCCTGAATTATAAAATCTGGCCTCAACACACAACTGTGGACAAGTCCCTTAACCCTATTTCCCTTAGTTCCTTCATTTGTAAAATAAGCTGGAGAAGGAATGGCAAAGTAATCTTTGCCAAAAAACTCCAAATAGGTTAACAAAAGAGTTGGACATGACTGAAATGACTGAACATTAATAAAATGGAGGCAATAATAACCCAAATAATTATAACATAAAAATAATCCTCACAGGGTTGTTGTGAGGATTAAGTTCTATATGGATAGCACTTTTAAAAATCTTAAAGTATAGTAAAAATGTTATCATTATCTTTATCTTCATTATATGCTTTGTTTCATGAAATGTCATTTTTCTCCTCTTGGTATTTTTATTGTTTTTTTTTTCATTTGAAGGAAATAAGATGAGTTTGATTTCTTTTGAACCTCTTGCTTTGCCACTTGTTTTTTTTAATTTATTTTTATTTATTTATTTTTTAATTTTATTTGCATAACATATGTGTGGGTAATTCTTCAACAATAACCCTTACATAGCTTTCCGTTACAATTTTTCCCCCCAACTCCCTACCCCTCCCCTAGATGGCAGGATATCCACTACATGTTAATTATGTTAAAATATTGGCAAATCGAATATATGTATACATATTTCCAAACTTATCATTGTTGTGCAAGAAAAATCTTATCTACTCAAACGATATATCAGATAAAGGAAACACAATGTAAGCAAACATCAATCAAGGAGTATGAGAATGTTATGTTGTGGTCCACATTTCACATCCCTCTCTCTGGGTGTATATGGCTTTCTTCAGTGAACAATTGGAGGTGGTTTGAAACATTTCATTGTTGAAGAGAGCCATGTCCATCAGAATTGATTGTCATATAGTACTGTTGTTGCCGTGTATAATGATCTCCTGGTTCTGCTCATTTCACTCAGCATCAGTTCATGTAAGTCTCTCCAGGCCTCTCTGAAATCATCTTGCTGGTCATTTCTTACAGAACAATAATATTCCATAATATTCATATACCATAATTTATTCAGCCATTCTCCAATTGAAGTTTGCCACTTGTTTTAAGAGTTTTATCAAATAGTTGTGTATAATGGTCACTTTTAACTTAAACCCAATGAAAGTGATGGTAGATGACTTATTTGAGATTCTTATTGAATATAAATGTCCAATTTTCAAACATTTTAAGGAAACCTAATCTTTTTTCAAGAGGACAGAATGATAAACAGTGAAGTTGTAGAATGGCCGATAGCATTATAAAAAGGAAAACTAGGGATTAGATCTATCCTAAAATGGCATGGATTGGGGCAGCTAGGTGGCACAGTGGATAGAGCACAGCCCTGAAGTCAGGAAGATCTGAGTTCAAATCTGGTATCAGACACTCAACACTTCCTAGCTGTGTGACCCTGGGCAAGTCACTTAACCCCAGTTGACTCAGCAAAAATAAATAAATAAAATAAAATAAAATAAAATAGCATGGATTACTTCTGCAGGTAATGGTTTCCCTACCATTAGAGATGGTTAAATGATGAAGGTTGGATGACCATTTGGGAAGGGTTTTGTAAATGGAGTCCCCATACTAAATTAGATACCATACTATACTACTAATAATAATCACACAGTAACCATTATTATAACTAGCATTTACATCGTGCTATAAGATTTGCAAAGTACCAACATCATCTCATCTGATCCTTACAATAAATGAATAAACAATACTATAAAGTTTAAAAAAAAAGAACTAGTAGGTACGGGATGTTTTAAAGGACTTATTGTATTCCTATAATTATGACATTTCGTATTAAGGTCTCAATGATTCATGTGATAAAGATAATATTTTGTTCATACCTACATTTCCAATTTGAAGGTGCTAAAAATAAGTCCTTTGTGCTTTTCATTGTAGTACATGAAAGCAGTAGTGATTTCTAGGTCTATCACATATCACCAACCTTTTAAAAAATTTCATTAAAATGACTTGCCTTCTAGAAAATACAAAAAATTCTAGCAAAGGTGAACAGAATACAATAATACAAAATAAGTGATTTCTGTCTAAGAGAAATATTTTCCAAATGAAAAAAATTACTTTGTAAATCGTTAAATTAAAAAACCCTTTTGGACAAAATACAAGACTTAAATGCTTTTTAGCTCTTTAGGCCAACCATTTCTTTTAGTCACATTTTATATATTATGAATGATTGGTTGTAATTTTAGAAAAAAAGGTGTGATTTGAGGTTTTTGGTTTTTTTTGCTTTAGGAAAAGGTGGTGGTCTAAAAAGTAATGATAGTATATCATCATCTTTTACTCCCTTTCTCCCCCCCCCTTTTGGTAATTTAAAAAATGTATTTTACAGAATATAGAATTTCTTTGTGTGTGTGTGGGGTCAAAGTTGTATTTTCTCAAAATAAATGTTGCATGTCTCCTATCCCTGATAAAATATGCTTTTTATAAAATTTACATGGGTCTAAAATTAAGAAATCTTTAAAATTAATAAATATTGTGAACACATTCCTCCAAAGAGTCAAATGAAATGGCCATAAGATTATGGAATTGGGATTTATTTATTAAAGAAAGTAATTTTTTTAAGTTAAAAAACAACTTGGGAAGTAAACTTGGGCAATGATTCAATTAGATCTATAGACAAATCATGTCTAAAAGTAAAAGTATAGCATGTATGTACACATCTATGCAGAGTATGTGTTTTGGGGAAGCTAGATGGCTGAGTAGATTGAATACCTCCTCTAGAGTCAGGAGGACCCGAGTTCAAATTCAGCATCAGGCACTTTATCAGCTATATTGACCCTGGGCATGTAAATTAACCCTAATTGCCTCACAAAAAACCAAAAATAACAACAACAACAAAAAAAAAAAACCCAGAAAAAAACAAAGTATGTGTTCTTATCTATATCTGAATCCATAGCTATGTCTCTATGGAATATCTGTTTCTATATCTAAATCTTTGTATTATATTTCTATCAATACACTCTGAAAGCAGTTCTAAGAATGCAGTAATGAATCAATGGTACCACTATTGGGATAAGTGTGTGTTCATTACAAAGTGATCATGGCAAAGAACAATCATCACCTTAATATATGTATTCCACTGTGTTCTTACTCTCTCTTTTTTTCTCACACACAGCTTTTTATAGTCATATAAATATAAAAATCACCAGAACTCATAACATTCAAATGACCACCCTGTCTCACAAAGCATTCACCCCACGAAGCCATTTGCCCACCCTACACTGCTAAAATTGCTTCCAGAACTTTTAGAAAAATCAAATTTCCCTACTCTATATGAAAAACTTATTTTTTTCTTTTTTTAAAACTCAAAATAGTATTGCCTAATCACTTATTTTTTTGACACAAAATCTAGTAGGGCCTAATGAATTTTGGATGTTTCTAAGAATCAATTCACTTCCTCTCCAAAAAAAAGAAGATTCTGATATGTTTGTAAAACATTCAGTTTCATTCTCTCTTATATAGTGTTGTTATTATTTGGACAGTTTTCAAATGTTTTATTCTTTTGGATGTTATCTTTTGTATAAATAAGTATTTCCACGATGAAAAAGAATGTTATGAGTGTAGTAAAACCTTCATGACTGGGGCAAAACAACCTGGACTCTGGAATTCATTCTTTTACATGTAAAGTTATTTGTGTGAAAAAAATTTTAAAAGAGTGATAAAAAGAAAATAAAAGGAAAAAATCAAGAATTAATGCCAGACCCGCAAGATGATTTATTGCTGCTCTATTGCTGTTCTTCACTTTCATCTTCAGTCTCTGTCTTCTCTTCTACTTAGCTCTCTGGCTCCCCTCTGGGTGTCTTCCATTGCTTGACTCTCTGGTTCCTCTTGACTCTCTTCCATTTCTTCACTCTCTGGTTCCTCTTGACTGTCTTCCATTCCCTGGCTCTTGCGCTTCCCCAAGGTGTTTTCCATTTCCTGGATCTTGCCCTTCCCCCGGGTGTCTTCCATTTTCTGGCTTTCAGGCTCCTCTTGGCTGTCTTCCATTTCCTCGCTCTCTGGCTCTTCTTGGCTGTCTTCCATTTCCTGGCTCTTGCGCTTCCTCCAGATGTCCTCCATTTCTCAGCTCTCAGGCTCCTCTTGGCTGTCTTCCATTTCCTCGCTCTCTGGCTCCTCTTGACTGTCTTCCATTTCCTGGCTTTTGCGCTTCCCCCAGGTGTCTTCCATTTCCGGGCTCTCAGACTCCTCCTGGCTGTCTTCCATCTCCTCACTCTCTGGCTCTTCTTGACTTTCTTCCATTTCTTGGCTGCTTTTGCGCTTCCCCCGAGTGCTTTCCATTTCCTGGCTCTTGTTTTGCCCCTGGGTGTATTCCAATTCTCTGCTTTCAGGCTCCTCTTGGCTGTCTTCCATTTCTTGGCTCTTGTGCTTCCCCCAAGTGTCTTCCATTTCCTGGCTTTCAGGTTCGTCTTGGCTGTCTTCTATTTCTTCGCTCTCAGGCTCCGTTTGTCTGTCTTCCATTTCCTGGCTCTTTCGCTTCCCCTGGGTGTCTTCCATGTGCCACTTCTTGGGCTGTTCTTGGCTGTCTTCAGTTTCCTGGCTTTCTGAATCCTCTTGGCTGTCTACCATTAACTGGCTCTCAGGGTCCACTCGGCTGTTTTTCCTTTGTGAACTCTTAGATTTCCTCTGGGTGGCTTCCATTTTCTGAAAATCTGACTTCTGTATGATGGCTTCCATTTTGGGCCTCCCAATCTCCCATTGTGTGTCTTCAATTTCATGACTCTCAGGTTCCTCTTCACTGTCTTCTATTTCCTGGCTCTCAGGCTCTTCTTGGCTCTCTTCCATTTCCCGGCTACTGTGCTTGCTGGGAATGTCTTCCATTTGCAGGCTCCTGCTTTTTCTCCAGGAAGCTTCACTTTCCCGGCTCCTGCGCTTGCCGTGGATACCTTCCATTTCTCTGCTCTCAGGTTCCTCTTCACTCTCTTCCAATTCTGGGCTCTCATGCTCTTCTTGGCTCTCTTCCATTTCCGGGCTACTGGGCTTCATGGGAATGTCTTCCATTTGCAGGCTCCTGCTTTTTCTCCAGGAGGCTTCACTTTCCTGGCTCCTGTGCTTGCCCTGGGTATCTTCCATTTCTCGGGTCTGAGGTTCCTCTAGTTCACTCTCTTCCATTTCTAGGCTCTCAGGCTCATCTTGGGTCTCTTCCATTTCCCAGCTACTGCTCTTTCTTGGAATGTTTTCCATTTCCAGGCTCCTGCTTTTCCTCCAGGAGGTTTCCCTTTCCTGGCTCTTATGCTTGCCCTGGATAGCTTTCATTTCTTGGCTCTCAGGTTCCTCTAGTTCACTCTCTTCTATTTCTAGGCTCTCAGGCTCCTCTTGACTCTCTTCCATTTCCTGGCTACTGAGCTTCCTAGGAATGGCTTCCATTTCTCCACTCTCAGGTTCCTCTTCACTGTCTTCCACTTCTGGGCTTTCACGCTCCTCTAGGCTCTCTTCCATTGCCCGGCTACTGCGCTTCCTGGGAATGTCTTCCATTTGCAAGCTCCTGCTTTTCCTCCAGGAGGTTTCCCTTTCCTGACTCCTGCGCTTGCCCTGGGTATCTTCCATTTCTCTGCTCTCAGGTTCCTCTTCACTCTCTTCCATTTCTGGGCTTTCATGTTCTTCTGGGCTTTCTTCCATTTCCTGGCTACTATGCTTCCTTGGAATGTCTTCCATTTCTAGGCTTTTGCTTTTCCTCCAGGAGGCTTCCCTTTCCCGGCTACTGCGCTTACTTGGGATGTCTTCCATTTCCAAACTCTTGCTTTTCCTATAGGTGTCTTCCCTTTCCTGACTCTTGCGTGTTCCCTGGATGTTGTCCATTTCTCGGCTCTCAGGTTCTTGTAGGAAAATTTCTTCCACTTTCAGGATCTTCTGCTCCTCGGGGTTCTCTTCTATTTCCTTGCTACTTCGCTTCCTTGGGATTTCTTCCATTTTTAGGATATTTCTTTTCCTATAGGAGTCTTCTTGGCTCTCAGGTTCCTCTTCACCCTCTTCCCTTTCCTGGCTACTGTGCTTTCTTGGAATGTCTGCCATTTCCAGGCTTTTGCTTTTCCTGTAGGTGTCTTCTCTTTCCCGGCCTTCAGGTTCCTCTTCACTTTCTTCCATTTCCAGGCTCTCAGGATCCTCTTCACTCTCTTCAGTGTCCCGGCTACTGTGCTTCCTTGGGATTTCTTTCATTTCCAAACTCCTGCTTTTCCTCCAGGAGGCTTCACTTTCCCGGCTCCTGTGTTTGCCCTTGGTGTCTTCCATTTCTTGCTTCTCAGGTTCTTCTTCACTCTCTTCTAATTCCAGGCTCTCTTGATCCTCTGGGCTTTTTTCCATTTCCTTGCTACTACGCTTCCTTGGGATATATTCCATTTCAAGGCTTTTGCTTTTCCTATAGGTGTCTTCCATTTCTTGGCTCTCAGGCTCCTCTTCGCTGTCTTCCATTTCCCAGCTACTGCGCTTCCTTGGGAGGTCTCCCATTTCCAGACTCTTGCTTTTCCTCCAGGAGGCTTGACTTTCCTGCGCTTCTCTTTGTGGGTCTCCCATTTGCTCTCTCTCTGGCTCCTGTAGCCTCTCTTGCACTTCTGGGCTCTTGCTCTCCCCTGGATGCTCTTCCATTTCCCTGCTACTGCGTGTGCTTGGGATGTCTTCTATTTCTAGGCTTTTGCTTTTCCTCCAGGAGGTTTCCCTTTCCTGGCTACTGCGCTTCCTTGGGATGTCTTCCATTTCTAGGCTTTTGCTTTTCCTCCAGGAAGCATCCCTTTCCTTGCTTCTGCGTTTCCCCTCAGTGTCTTCCATTTCTTGGCCTTCAGGTTCTTCTTCACTCTCTTCCTCTTCCAGGCTTTCTTGCTCCTCTGGGCTCTCTTCCCTTTCCCAGCTACTGCGCTTCCTTGGAATGTCTTCCATTTCCAGGCTTCTACTTTTCCTATAAGAGTCTTCTCTTTCCCAGGTCTCAGGCTCCTCTTCACTCACTTCCATTTCCTGGCTACTATGCTTCCTTGGGGTGTCTGCCATTATCAAGCTTTTGCTTTTCCTCCAGGAGGCTTCCCTTCCTGTACTTCTGCGTGTCTCTGGAGTGTCTTCCATTTCCTCTGTTTCTGGCTCCTCTAGGCTCTCTTCCATTTCTGGGCTCTCACGCTCCTCTGGGCTCTCTTCCATTTCTGGCCTACGGTGCTTCCTTGGTACGTCTTCCAATTCCAGGCTTCTGCTTTTCTGATAGGTGTCCTTTCCTTTCCAAAGCTCAGGTTCCACTTCACTCTCTTCCCTTTCCCAGATACTGCGCTTCCTTGGAATGTCTTCCATTTCCAAGCTTCTGCTTTTTCGATAGGTGTCTTCTCTATCCTGGGTCTCAGGCTCCTCTTCACTCTCTTCAATTTCCATGCTACTATGCTTTCTTGGGATGTTTTCCATGTCAATGCTCCTGCTTTTTCTCCAAGAGGCTTCCCTTTCCCGACTACTACGCTTCCGTGGGATGTCTTCCATTTTCAAGCTTTTGCTTTTCCTCCAGGAGGCTTCCCTTCCTGTACTTCTGTGCTTCTCCTGGGTGTCTTCCATTTCCTCTCTTTCAGGCTCCTCTTTACTTTCTTCCATTTTCCAGCTACTGCGTTGCCATGGGATGTTTTCCATTTCCAAGCTTTTGCTTTTTCTCCAGGAGGCTTCCCTTCCCATACTTCCGCGCTGCTCCCAAGTGTCTTCAATTTCCCCTCTTTCTGGTTCTTCAGGGCTCTTTTCCATTTTCCTGCTACTGCGCTTTCCTGGGATGTCTTCCATTTCCAGACTCATGCTTTTCCTCCAGGAGGCTTCCCTTTCCTGGCTACTGTAGTTTCTGGGAATGTCTTCCATTTCCAGGCTTCTGCTTTTCTGATAGGTATCTTCTCTTTCCCTGTGCTCAGGCTCTTTTTCACTCTCTTCCATTTCCCAGCTACTGCGCTTCTGTGGGATGTCTTCCATTTCCAGACTCTTGCTTTTCCTCCAGAAGGCTGCCCTTTCCCAGCTACTGTGCTTTTTTGGGATTTCTTCCAATTCCAGGCTTCCACTTTTCCTCCAGGAGGCTTGCCTTGCTGTACTTCTTCGCTTCTCCCAGGTGCCTTCCATTTCTTCTCCTTCTGGCTCCTCTAAGCTCTCTTCCATTTCTGGGCTCTCTTCTCTTTCCCAGCTACTGTGCTTCCTTGGAATATCTTCCATTTCCAGGCTTCTTCTTTTCCTATAGGTGCCTTCTCTTTCCCTGCTCTCAGGTTCCATTTCACTCTCTTCCATTTCCCAGCTACTGTGTTTACTTGGGATATCTTCCATTTCCAAGCTTCTGCTTTTCCTCTGGGAGGCTGCTCTTCCCCAGCTACTGTGCTTCCTTGGGATTTCTTCCATTTCAAGGCTTCCACTTTTCCTCCAGGAGGCTTGCCTTGCAGTACTTCTGCGCTTCTCCCAAGTGCCCTCCATTTCCATTCCTTCAGGCTCCTCTAGACTCTCTCCCATTTCTGGGCTCTCGTGCTCCTCTGGGCTCTCTTCTCTTTCCCAGCTACTGCGCTTCCTTGGAATGTCTTCCATTGCTAGGCTTCTGCTTTTCCTATAGGTATCTTCTCTTTTGCGCTTCTCAGGCTCCTCTTCACTCTCTTCAATTTCTCTGCTACTATGCTTCCTTGGAATCTCTTCCATTTCCAGGCTTCTGCTTTTCCTCCAGGAAGCTTCCCTTCCTGTACTTCTACGTTTCTCCCAGATGTCTTCCATTTCCTCTCTTTCTGGCTCCTCTAGGCTCTCTTCTATTTCTGGGCTCTCGAGCTCCTCTGCACTCTCTTCCATTGCTCGGCTACTGCGTTTACTTGGAATATCTTCCATTTGCAGGCTTCTGCTTTTCCGATAGGTGTCTTCTCTTTCCCGGGTCTCAGGATCTTCTTCACTCTCTTCCATTTCTCTGCTACTGCGCTTACGTGGAATTTCTTTCATTTCCAAGCTCCTGCTTTTCCTCCAAGAGTCTTCCCTTCCTGTACTTCTTCGTCTCTCCCATGTGTCTTCCATTTCTGGGCTCTCAAGCTCTTCTGCACTCTCTTCCATTGCCCTGCTACTGTGCTTACTTGGAATTTTTTCCATTTCCAGGCTTCTGCTTTTCCTATAGGTATCTTCTCTTCCCCTGGTCTCTGGCTCCTCTTCACTCTCTTCAATTTCCCTGCTACTACGCTTCCGTGGGATGTCTTCTATGTCCACGATCTTGCTTTGTCTCCAAGAAGCATCTCTTTCCCTGCTACTGTGCCTATTTGGGATATCTTCCATTTCCAGGCTTCTGCTTTTCCTCCAGGAAGCTTCCCTTCCTGTACTTCTTCGTCTGTCCCAGGTGTCTTCCATTTCTGAACTCTCAAGCTCCTCTGCAGTCTCTTCCATTGCCCGGCTACTGTGCTTACTTGGAATGTCTTCCATTTGGAGGCTTTTGCTTTTCCTGTAGGTGTCTTCTCTTTCCCGGCCCTCAGGCTCCACTTCACTCTCTTCCATTTCCCAGCTACTGCGCTTAGTTGGGATGTCTTCCACTTCTAGACTCTTGCTTTTCCTCCAGGAGGCTTCCCTTCCTGTACTTCTGCGCTTCTCCCAGGTGTCTTCTATTTCCGGGCTCTCAAGCTCCTCTGCACTCTCTTCCATTGCCCTGCTACTTCGTTTACCTGGGATATCTTCCATTTCCAAGCTTCGGCTTTTCCGATAAGTGTCTTCTCTTTCCCGGCCTTCAGGCTCTTCTTCACTGTCTTCAGTTTCTCTGCTACTGTGCTTACTTGGGATATCTACTGTTTCCAAGCTTCTGCTTTTCCTCCATGAGGGTTCCCTTCCTGTACTTCCATGCTCCCAGGTGTCTTCCATTTCTGGGCTCTCAAGCTCCTCAGCGCTCTCTTCCATTGCCCTGCTACTGCGCTTACTTGAAATGTCTTCCATTTGCAGGCTTCTACTTTTTCTATAGGTGTCTTCTCTTTCCCTGGTCTCTGGCTCCTCTTCACTCTCTTCCATTTCTTGGCTAGTGAGCTTCTGTGGAATGTCTTCCATTTCCAAACTCTTGCTTTTCCTCCAAGAGGCTTCCCTTTCCCGGCTACTGCGTTTCCTTGGGAAGGCTTCCATTTCCAAGCTTTTGCTTTTCCTCAAGGAGGCTTCCCTTCCTATACTTCTGCGATTCTCCAAGGTGTCTTCCATTTCCTCACTTTCTGGCTCCTCTAAGCTCTCTTCTGTATTCGGGCTCTCAGGTTCTGCTTCACTCTCTTGCCTTTCCTGGCTACTGCGCCTCCTTTGAATGTCTTCCATTTCCAAACTTTTGCTTTTCCTCCAGGAAGCTTTCCTTCCTGTACTTCTGCGCTTCTCCCCTGTGTCATCCATTTCCTCTCTTTCTGGCTCCTCCAGGCTCTCACTTTCTTCCACTTCCACGCTTTCAAGCTCCTCTGGGCTCTCTTCCATTTCCTGGCTACTGCGCTTCCTTGGAATGTCTGCCATTTCCAGGCTTTTACTTTTCTGATAGGTGTCTTCTCTTTCCCTTCTCTCAGGCTCCTCTTCACTCTCTTCCATTGCCCTGCTACTACGTTTTCTTGGGATGCCTTCCATTTCAAAGCTTTTGCTTTTCCTCCAGGAGGCTTCCCTTCCTGTACTTCTTCGCTTCTCCTGCAGGTCTTCCATTTCCTCTCTTTCAGGCTCCTCTAAGCTCTCTTCCATTTCTGGGCTCTCACCTTCCTCTAGGCTCTCTTCTCTTTCCCAGCTACTGCGTTTCCTTGGAATGTCTTTCATTTCCAGGCTTCTGCTTTTCCGATAGGTGTCTTCTCTTTCCTGGGTCTCAGGTTCTTCTTCACTCTCTTCCATTTCTCTGCTACTGCGCTTAC
>JAJPUD010001512.1:332455-346044 GCA_023553655.1 Myrmecobius fasciatus | reverse complement strand
TCCTCTCTTTCTGGCTCCTCTAGGCTCTCTTCCATTTCTGGGCTCTCGAGCTCCTCTGCACTCTCTTCCGTTGTCCTGCTACTGCGCTTACTTGGAATATCTTCCATTTGTTGGCTTCTGCTTTTTCTATAGGTGTCTTCTCTTTCCCGGCCTTCAGGCTCCTCTTCACTCTCTTCAATTTCTTTGCTACTACGCTTTCTTGGGATGTCTTCCATTTCCAGACTCCTGCTTTTCCTCCAGGAGGCTTCCCTTCCTGTACTACTTCTCTTCTCCCATGTGTCTTCCATTTCTGGGCTCTCAAGCTCCTCTGCACTTTCTTCCATTGCCCTGCTACTGCGCTTACTTGGAATGTCTTCCATTTTCAGGCTTCTACTTTTCCTGTAGGTGTCTTCTCTTTCCCTTCTCTCAGGCTCCTGTTCACTCTCTTCCATTTCCCGGCTACTGCGCTTTCTTGGGATGTCTTCCAATTCCAGGCTTTTGCTTTTCCTCCAGGTTAGTTCCCTTTCCTGGCTCCTGCGCTTCCCCCAGGTGTCTTTTATTTCTTCTTTCTCAGGTTCCTCTTGGCTCTCTTCCATTTCTTGGCTCTTGGGCTCCTCTGGGCTCTCTTCTATTTCCTGGCTTTCAGGTTCTTCTTGGCTCTCTTCCATTTCCCGACTCTCAGGCTTTTCTTGTCTTTCTTCAATTTCTTGGGTCTCTGGCTCCCCTTGAGTGTCTTCTGTTTCCTGGCTTTCAGGCTCCTCTTGGCTTTCTTCGATTTTGGGAATTTCTGGTTCCCCTTGGGAGTCATCTATTTCCTGACTCTCAGGCTCTTCCTGGGTGTCTTCTTTTTTCTGACTCTCAGGCTCTTCTTGGCTCTCTTCAATTTCGGGTCTCTCATGCTCCCCCTGGGTGTCTTCTGTTTCCTGGCTTTCAGGCTCCTCTTGGCTTTCTATGTCTTGACTCTCAGGTTCTTCTTGGCTGTCTTCGATTTTGGGGCTCTTAGGCTTACCCTGAGCAACTTCCATTTTTCTGCCAGGTACCTCTTCACTGACTTTCTTTTGTGGGATCTCAGGCTTCGCCCAGGCGACTTCCATTTTGTGACGCTCAGGCTCTTTGCTGACTTTCCTCCGACTGTTGGGCTCCTCTTCATTGATTTCCATTTTGGGGATCTTGGACTTTCTTTGAGTGTCTTCTATTTTTTCTCTTTCAGGCTCCTCTGTGTCTTTCATTTGTGGTCTTTCAGTCTTTGCCCAGGAGACTTCCATTTTCTGAATCTCAGGCTCCTCTTTCTTGTCTTTCATTTCAGGGCTCTCAGGCTTCCCTGGGGCATCATATATTTTCTGACTCTCAGGTTCCTCTTTCATTAGTAAGCTCCCAAGTTTCACCCATGCGTCCTCCATTTCCTGACTCTTTGGCTTCTCTCGGCTTTCTCCCATTTCCCGGCTCTTGCGTTTCCCCTGCATGTCTTCCATTTCTTGGCTCTTGCCCTTCCCGCGGGTGTCTTCCATTTTCTGGCTCTCAGGCTCCTCTAGGCTGTCTCCCATTTCCTGGCTCTCTGGCTCCTCTTGGCTTTCTTCTATTTCCTGACTTTCAGGTTCCTCTTTGCTGTCTCCAATTTCCTGGATTTCAGGCCCCTCTAGGCTTTCTTTCATTTGTAGGCTCTCAGGCTTTGTCCAGGAGACTTCCATTTCCTGGCTTTCAGGTTCTTCTTGGCTGGCTTCTATTTCTGGACTCTCAGATTCCTCTTGGCTCTCAGGTTTCCCCTGAATGACTTCCATTGCCTGGCTCTTGGGTTCCTCTTGGCTGTCTTCCATTTCGGGGCTCTCAAGTTCCCCCTGGGTATCTTCCATTTCCTGGCTTTCCGGCTCCTCTTGACTATCTTCCATTTTCTGACTCTCAGGCTCCCCCAGGGTGTCTTCCATTTCCTGGCTCTCGGGCTCCTCTTGGCTGTCTTCCATTTTTTGACTCTCAGGCTCCTCTTGGCTGTCTTCCATTTGGGGGCTTTCAAGTTCCCCCTGGGTGTCTTCCATTTCTTGGCTTTCGGGCTCCTCTAGGGTGTCTTCTATTTCTGAACTCTCAGGCTTCGGGATATCTGTTTCCGGACTCTCAGGCTCTTGGCTGTCTTCTACTTCCTGGCTCTCCTGCTCCTCATGGCTGTCTTCTTTCATTATAAATTCTTGTGGCTTTTGGAATATTGCATCGAGACACTCAGGCTCTTGTGGGCCATCTTCTAACAAAATCAGTTCTTCTTGCAATATTTCCCGGCACTTGGGCTCTCCTTGACTGTCTTCTGTCACAGAAAATCCTTCTGGCTTTTGGGATACTTTTTCAGGTTGCTCTGATGCCTGTCCCTCTTCTTTCTCTTGTAGTTCAACTCTACATTCTTCAAATTTTACCTTAAACTTTTGAGCATTTTCTGAATTTATGTATCGAAGCGCCAGCACTTCCGGCTTAAGAATTTCATCAGCGAAGTCAGCATGCGTATTCCAGATCCAGGTCCTTTTACACCAGGCATTCCGCCTAAGCTCCATCAACGGTGTTAAATAGTGATTCGCACATATCTTCAAAGTTTTGTCCCTTCTCATAACCAGGCGAATGGTTCCTTTCCTATTGTCTTTTAGCAGCCTCACGTAGCCAGTACCTCGTTCTTTCCATTCTGGAAGGCCATTCTCACAGGTGAATCGAAAAAGCTTTGCACGCATCTTAAAGAGTTCTTCTTCATCTTCTTCATGAATCTTTCTTTTCTGCCCAGCAAGAGAAGCCCTGCACTCAGAGGGTGGATTATGGCTTGAGTGACCTTCATTTCCGGTGGAAGTGCCGAGCTTCCCATGAGTTCCCTTTGCAGCTTCCATGGGAGCCGCGTTGATGCTGCGGCAGTTGCTGGTCTTGATTGGTCCAGGCTGCCCGGCTGCAGCGCTCAGCCTCTGTCCTGTCCTGTCAGGTCCCTGCGGTGTCTGGCGCCGGTGCCTCCTTGTTCTGCGCGTTTTCTCAGCTAAGCCCCGCCCCTTTTGGGGCTTGATTTCTTGCTTTCTTTCAATATCCAGTTCAATAATTATTACCACCCCTCCCCCACCTCTATCTGTTGGTTTTGTTTTATTCTCTATTTCTAAACTGCTAGGTTCCATCACTATCTCTAATATGAGATTCTATGATTGTATTCCATTCTTGTTTTATTTCATGTCTAAATTTTCGGTAACTCCATTTCTTGCTTGAATTCTTTCAGATGGATCATTCATTAAAAAAAATAATAATAAACTTCTGTCTTTGGTATTACTCTTCCCCGCTATCTCCCACTATTTTTCTTTGGGCAATTTCTATTTTGAGAAGAATCATGAAGAGTTTCTCTGTAGCATTTTGCCACTTAAGCTATTGATAATGTATGTCTTTTGAATGCCAGACTACAGAAATACCTCTTTTCTCATTTTGGTAGCCTGGCACATCTTCATGTACTATACACATGCTAGAGAAGTAGAAAGAACAGTGGACTAGAATCAGAAGAAGGGGGTCTAAATCCCCTTTCACTTTATGGCTGTGTGATTTTTGGCAAATCAGTTAGTTTCTTTGTACTTAATGCAAAACAACTGAATCTTGTCAGGAAAATGAATAGAAAAGTCCTACCTACACCACAGTGATGTTTTGAGGATCAAATGAAAAATATGATGACTCAACAACTCAAGTACCTATTAACTAAAAGAACTGCTTATTGAGAGTCTTGCAAACTTTAAAATGGGGTACATATAGAAATGTATACATATGAACACACAGACTGGATTTAGGATCAAAACCTGGATTTAAATTCTTTAGTGCTCACTACTTGGACAAGCCATTTAAATAAAATAGTTCTTTATCTAAATTAACTTCAAGACCTAAATTTCTAAAAAAATGTTAGAGTCCTGTGCAAGATTTTGTTTTATATATGTATGTATATGTGCTTATACACACACACATATGCATACATATATAGTCAGCATTTAGGTGAGATTATTTAGTGTCTAGTTTGTGTTTAGTTTTGTATGCCTTTGTATGGAAGATAGTATCTGATGGGATTTTTAAACACATTCAAAGTAAAGGCACAGAAATCAAATCAGTAAATAGAATTCCAGAGCTTCAGAGTTGAAACATTATAAGCACCCCACCATTTCTTGTGTTCCTCACTACTCATACACATACTTCTAACCACTACTGTACTCAGTGAGCACTAACTAAATGGAATATACTATGGAAACTATAATCTTATATGGTAATTTATTTTTTCCTATGCATTTTTAGTCTACCCAATTAAATTTTAAATCTCTTGAAGTTATAAACAATATCACTCAGTAATTAATTATGCTTATGTAAAAGATATAAAACAAGGCATATGTGTGAGTGATACAAATGAATGCAGGTGAAGAAACTTCATTTGAACTTTCAGATGGAAGTTCTATGCTGGAGTTGGAATTGAAGCTGTACTTTTACGGACAGGTAAAATGCTTAGTAAAAAGGGGAAGGGAAAACTGAGAGAAGGCAAGTAATAATGGGAATGAGGAACTATTTCTGCAGTATATGATAGGCCAGTTTGAATAATACAGAAGAATAGTGTTTGCTATTACTGGAGAATTTTTGAATCGGTGAAATGTGACTAAATTTATGGAAGGCTTGACAAATCAGACCACAGCTTGAGACTTGATGTTGATACCTCTGGTAGACTGCTATCCCTTTGATTTAAAGCCAACAATAATTGTTTGCTTCCAGAGTTACTACTTTGAGGTTAGCATAGGTTTGGGTAAGGGGAAGGAAAGCATGATTAAAACTTTTAAGGCCTTAATTTTCATATTTTATAATCAAGCATAAATATTATATGCTAAATATTCTTTCCAGAATGGCATCTCTCTTATGACAACTTGTGATATCTTACCTTTTTAGTGTCCTAACCAACTTGATCCTGAATTTCCTTTCAGTCTATGGATAGGATCACAGAATCTCAGAGTTGGGAGGGATTTCAGAGTTCACATGTTGTAGTTCCACCTATATCTGAAGTGATATGGCTGACAACCTTTTTAAGGATCAACATTGTCATTTTCTCCATAAAATTTCATTGTCTCAGAAGAGGTAATTTACATATTAGAAATGACCTCTATGATTTATTTTAAACAATTTTTCAGTTCTGTTTTTAAGGCAGCCTGGCACCCTCTTCATATATATACATGTATATGTGTGTGTATGTGAATATATATATATATGTGCATATTTATATAAATATACACCATTTTTTTCTGTTTAATTTGTACTGTTTTTCATTCCCTTCCATCTATATCATCCCATTTGCCAAATGATGAAAATATTTTCACTTTTCCTTCTGGAAAAAAATCATTTCACTCTCCTTTATGCCCATTAAAATGAAATGGATGATATCAAATGTTGTTTTCCCGATGAATATCATTTTTACTTTTTACTTTGGCTACAACTGTCATAATGAAGGCCTACCAGTGAAATGTCACAAAGGGGCTTTTGTAGTTAAGGCTGGGTGGGGCATTAGGCAACAGTAAAAATAGCCAACCTACAGCTTATGTATGTGAATTTTGACCAAAAAAAAAAAAAAAACCAACCCCCCCCCAAAAAAAAACCCTGAATCTACAGCAGTCACAGAGGAAGAAGAGGTTTAGTTGGTAGTTCAGATAAAAGTAAGTTTGTTAGTCTAGTGAATTGGATGAAAACTTGAGGTTTGTAATTTCATTTGTTATTTCAATACTTTGATTTTTTTGAGTCAGCAGTCTATAGACTCCACTTGTAATTGGTAGGCTCTGGTTTTTTAAAAGGTATATTCAGTTGGTGCTGGTGCTACTGCTAGTGATGATAGTGCTGGCGACAGAGATGTGTTTGTTGGGTATGATCCTGACTACCTGCTACAAAAGCTAGTGGTGATGGTGGGTTTGGGGGGTATGAGACTGTTGCAAAATGTTGATAGAAGGTGGCCTGGCTATCTTCCTCTTTTCTTCTCCATCATTCTTAATTATTCTTTTTCCCTTATCTTCTCTCCTCTTTTTCTTCTCTCCTGTTTTTTTCTTTTTTTCTTTATTCTTTTCTCTTCCTCTCTGGCTCCTCTCTTGTTCTCCTTTATAGTAAAACTTTTGTATAAAAGTGTGAAACTATAATGACTATATATGTATATTTAGTAAATTGATGTAATTTTTTGGCTTTTTTTACTGAGACAATTGGGAAATTGATGTAATTTTAATTATTGGAATTTTATAGTAAAGGTTTTGAATTCCAACAGACTCCAGTTTTTAAGATATAATTTTGTAACTTTAGGTTTTCATCTCTTCAGTCATCCTTTCTTCTCTTTCTCCTTTGTTTTTTTTTTGGTCCATTTATTTTTCTATATTCCACTTTCTCTCCTTAAATTTTTTTCTCTATTGTTTCTTCTGTTGTCATCAGTAATTCCTTTCCTTCCTTCAATGTCTCTTATTAATTTCTTCTTCCCTATTTCTTTTAAGATTCTTTTCTTTTTTTTCTATCTCTTTTGACTGATTGAAAGTTCTAAGGAAGTGCTATGACTGATTTCTGTAAAAATCCTTTATTTTGATATTTTAATTGTTTTAGGAATCCCTAAATTGTTAACCTTTATTTACTTTCTCCATTCTCAGTCCAAAAGTTTCTACCAATATTCATCACATTTTTATCTGATCTTATTGCCTTTGACCATCCCTAACCCTAATCAATTTTCTGTAGTTTTTACTTTCTTCATTTTTCTCAGTCCAAAAGTTTTCACTAAAATCATTATACATGAATCTTTTTCATTCTCTCTAACCCTAAGTCCAATTCATAACACACCTTTCATCACCCCAACCTTAAGTGCTATCCACTTGCTGTTCTCCCTGTTTTTCAGTCCATGAATCATAGTTCAGTGTGTGCCAGCTCATCTGTATTGTGAGGTATTGAGACAATCCTAAGTTCTTGAAGGAAGATACCCTTTCAACATTATTTATGACAGACATTCTCCCTCCCACACCCCACACCCCCCAATTTCTGGAAGGCAGAAGTATGAGAGTTTGTATGGTTGACTTTGAAGGTGGTTTCTTGTATGAAGATCTGCTAAGGCCAGGGAATATTTTTCACGTTTCCACAGCGATAATCTACTTTTTGGCTATAGTTGATTTATGAAGCAAAGAAATAAAAAAATATGAACAATATGAAGCAACAAACTATCAGAAAAAATGAAGCAAAATAAAAGTGAAGCAAGAAGTATAAGAAATTATGTAAAAGATATTAGAAAAATGCTTGAACCTACAAAATCTTCAAAAACTTAAAAATAAAATGCAAAAGAATTATTGTTCCATCTGTGCTTATTAAATAAGAAAAGTTAATGTTTAATGGTGTTTCAGGTTTTACAGAAATTTAAGTAAATTTAGATTTTTAAGATTAGTCTGAAGCAAGGACTCATTGGCAGATCTTGATGTCTATGGTTCCTAACCACAGAATTAGAACCAGAAGCCTGATTCATGTAAAGAAAAAAACAAAAACTTGTTGCTGACAGATACTAAGGGACTATTGGGACACTTGGTTGGTAGGAGTGTTGTGTCATTTTTTAAAACATTAATTACAAGAAATTATTTTTCCATTTGAATTCAAGAATATTTTGCAATATAATATTCTATAATTCTATAATATTTCTAGAACTCATGATCATATCATGATTGTTAAGAGTAAATGCTTAGGCAATAGGTAAGCAGTGGGGATGTGGGGAAAAGAGGTAGGAGAAAGAAAGAGGAAAAAGGAAAATAGAAACCAAAATTTCTCCCACTTTACATTGTGCTGCTACTCTCTGCCCTCACTATTGAAGTTTGTTTTACACAAATCACAATTAAAAGTTACAAAAGATATTAAGCCCTAAAGTCAAGAGATGAAGGATGAAGAAGCCTCATTAATTGGGAAATCATCTTACATCTCATCTACATCCCTTGATCTTTATATACCAGAAAGGGATCCCAACTAGAAAGTGTAGTTTGTCATGAAAAGAAAGGGAGGAGAAAGGAGGTTTAACATAATACTGAAGAGTGAAATGATCAGAACCACGAGAACAATGTATACAGTAAATGTAATATTTTAAGAATGACTTTGAGTGAACAAGTCATTTTGACTACTATAAATACCTAAATAAAAAAAGATATATGAAATAAGATGCTACCAGCATCTAGAGAAAATCTGATATATGTATAGAATCTCCCTCCCTCCCTTCTTTCCTTTCTCTCTCTCTCTCTTTTATATATCTATCTATACATGCACACATATGTATGTTTGTCTGTGTATTTGCATCTAGTGGTAGCCATCTCTAGGGAAATGGAGAAGAGAGAGAAAAAAAACAGAAATTTAAAAAACACTTTGTTATCCAGAATTCAGCCTAATTTTCCAGAAAATATATTATACAATCCTCCTTCCTTATACCCATATACCCACATCTTCAATGTTCTCATTGGGCCTACTTTTGTCATTCTCTTTCTTTATTCTCTCTTCTGTACTCTTTGCACAATCTCTCCCATGTCTGGAATGCTCTCTACCCCTTTAATGTTTGAAACTTCTTCACGGGCCACTTCTCAAGCGTCACCTCTTTCAAGAGGCCTTCTTGAACTCTCTAGTTATGATTGCCCCCTTCCCCTAAATACAATATGTTACATTGTATATAGCCTATATTATTGATCATTGAAGATTCAGTATTTCTCCAAGAGAATGTAAGCATAAGCTCCCTGAAGGGCAGAAATTGTGCCTTATAATTCTTTAGTTGTCTCCCTAGTACCTAGGACAGATCAGTGCTTAGTATATGACGCTTATTGTTTATCACTACTGTTGGATGTTCAAGCTTCTTTTCTGCTTATTTGGACTCTTTTGTTACATGCTCTGAATGACTAGATATCTGTCTTCTAATTGATCTTGAGAAATTAGACAATGGAACAATTATGAAATACAGCTCCTGCTTCTTTTTTTAATGCTACAAATTATTTACAATCAAGGCTGGTTATAAAGAAATGATACAAGATTGTGCAATAACTGCTTTATTTGTAGATGTTGGTGACTTTGAGTGTGGAAAACTATATAATATTGAATTTAAGAGATTGTTAGTCTTGCTGAATTATTTTCCCCTCTTATATTCCTTATTTTAAGGGAATAGCTTTTTTCTGGGAAAGAGAGCAAAGGATGGAGTTGAATTGGAAAATAAATATGGTAAAAATTACAAGATATCAATATTTTTTTTTACTTGTAGGAGAGTTACTGGTGCCCAAAGCTGGTAATGCTTAGGAGAATGATAATGGCATAGCTATAGTGGCTAGGGGGCTCCTTAGTTATCTTGTTTTATGATTTTGTTGTATATATCTTGTCCCCATCCTTTAAGCACAGTGCCTTGCAAAAAGTCCATATTTAATAAGAGCTTTTTCATTCATTCATATTTTCTATCTCCTTGCACATATCTGCTAAACTCTTAAGTACTACTTCCCAACACAAACCTGTTACTATAAAAGTCAATACTATCTTCCCAGTCCCTCAGAATCAAAACCCATTATCCTGAATTCCTCACTATTACCTCTCAAAATCAATTTTGCCAAAGCCTGTGCCCTTTGTTACAACATTGGCCCTTGTCTCTTGACAACTACCACTACTTTGAGCACAAGTTCTCATTACCTCATATCTGAAATAATAACTTGCTGCTTGTGGACCTGCCTTACTCAAGTTTCTCCCTCCTTGTCAAATAGACAACTATTGAAGACCTCACCTTAAAAAAGCCAATTTCTCCCACTGTATCCAGGGCCATCTCCAGTCATCTTGATCTCTATCTGGCCACTGGACCTAGATGGTTCTGGAGAGGAAAGTGGGGCAGGTTTCCTTGCACAACCCTCCCTCCCTTAAATTTAATTCACTTGCATGTGATGGCATCACCTCCCTGATATCTTTAAAAATGAAGGATAATTACAATCCTCTTTGCACCAATCCATCCTTTATTGTCTTCATATTAACTCTTCCTATTCAATAAATTTTTCATGCCCCTAGGATCAAATACAAAAAGTTCTGTTTCATATTTAAAGTCCTTCATAACTTAGACAACCCCCTTTTATCTTTCTAGTCTTTTAAAAAATAATTTTTTAGGTTATAGAGGTATGCATTTATTTTTAGCATATTCCATATGAGTCATGTTGGGGAAAAATCAGAACAAAAGGGAAAAACCTGAGAAAGAAAAAAAGAAAACAGAAAAAAGGTCAAGATAGCATGCTTTATTTTACATTCAGTTTCCATAGTTCTCTCTCTGGATGCAAATGGCATTTTCCAAACAAATTATTCTTTTATTTTTGGAATTTGTTTGGATTACTGAATTGTTGAGAGATCTAAGTCTCATAGTTGATCATCATACAATCTTATTGTCTCTATGTATAATGTTTTCCTGATTCTGCTCACTTCACTAAGCCCATGTATGTCTTTCTAGACATTTCTGAAATTAGCTTGTCCATCATTTCTTATAGAACATTACATTCATATACCATAACTTATTCAGCCATTACCCAACTGATGGGTATCTCTCATTTTTCAATTCTTTGCCATCACAAAAAAGAGCTGCTAAAACATTTTTGTACATGTGGGTTCTTTCTATACATAGTAGAGTCATTACTACATTGAAGGGTATGCACAGTTTTATAGCCTTTTGGGCACAGTTCAAAATTGTTCTCCAGAATGGCTGAATCAATTCCCAACTTCACCACAATTCATTAATTTCCCAGTTTTTCCACATTCCCTCCAATATTTATCATCTTTTCCTGTCATCTTAACCAATCTGATAGGTGTGAGGCAGTACTTTAGAGTTGTTCTAATTTGCATTTCTCTAATCAATAGTGATTTAGAGCATTTTTTTCCCTAGGACTATAGATGGTTTTAGTTTCTTCATCTGGAAATTATCTGTTCATATCTTTTCCCCATTATTAATTGGGGAATGCCTGTGTATTATTATAAATTTGATTCAGTTATCCATATATTTTAGAGTAAAGTTTTTATCAGAAACACTGACTGTAAGAACTGTTATGGAACTTTCTGCTTCCCTTCTAATCTTGGCTGAATTGGTTTTGTTTCTGCAAAAAATTTTAATTTAATGTAATCAAAATTATCCATTTTTCATTTCATAATGTTCTCTATTTCTTGTTTGATCATAAATTCCTCCCTTCTCCAAAGATCTAACAGATACACTGTCTCTTCCTCTCCTAATTTGCTTATATCATCCTTTATGAATATATCATGTACACATTTCAACCTTATCCTGGTATAGGGTGTGAGATGTTTGTCTGTTCCTAGTTTCTGCTATACTATTTTGCAGTTTCCCCAGCAATTTTTGTGAAATAGTGAGTTTTTATCCCAGAAGCTAGTCTTTGGATTTATCAAACAATAGATTACTATAGTCATTGACTATTGTGTCTTATGTACCTAATCCATTCCACTGCTTCCACTGCTCTATTTCTTAGGTTGTACCAATTGGTTTTGATGACTCACACTTTAGAAAATAATTTTAGGTCTGGTACAGCTGGGCCACTATTCTTTGCATCCCCCCCTATTAATTCCCTTGATATTCTTGACCTTTTCTTTTTCCATATTAATTTTGTAATTACTTTTTCTAGCTCTATAAAATAATTTTTTGGCAGTTTGGTATGGCAATACACAAGTAGATTAATTTAGATAGAATAGTCATTTTTATTATATTAACTCAGCCTACCCATGAATAATTTATATTTTTCCAATTGTTTAGATATGATTTTATTTATATGGAAAGTGTTTTAAAATTGTGTTCATATAGTTCCTGACTTTTGTCTTGTCAGGTAGACTCACAAATATTTTATATTGTCTAAAGTTATCTTAAATGGAATTTCTCTATTTTTTTTTTGCTGATCAGCTTTGTCAGTAATATATGGAAATGCTGATGATTTGTATGGGTTTATTTTATATCATGCAACTTTGATAAAAATGTTAATTATTTCAAGTAGTTTTTTAGCTGATTCTCAAAGTATACCATCATATCATCTGAAAAAAAGTGATAATTCTATCTCTTCATTGCCTATTCTAATTTCTTCAATTGCTTTTTCTTTTCCAATTGCTAAAGCCAACATTTGTAGTACAATATTGAATAATAGTGGTGATAATGGGCATCTTTGTTTCACCCCTGATCTTATGTGGAGTGCTTCTAACTTCTTCCCATTATATATAATGTTTGTTGATAATTTTATATAGATGTTGCTTTCCTTTAAAGGAAAACTCCATTTATTCCTATGGTCTCTAATTCCAATAGGAATTGGATGCTATTATATTTTGTCAAAAAGCTTTTTTCTTCATATATTGAGATAATCTTTTGATTTCTGTTAGTTTGGTTATTGATATGGATCAATGATGCAGATAGTTTTCTTAATATTGAACTAGTCCATCATTCCTGGTATAAATCCCATTTGATCCTAATATATTAGTCTAGTGACAGATTTCTGTAATCTCTTTGCTGATATTTTATTTAAAATTCTTGCATCAATATTCATTAGGAAGATTGGTCTAGGGGGCGGAGCCAAGATAACAGAGTGAAAAGGTGACTCTCTGCGTCCTCCTCCGAACTTCTCTCAAATCAACAATAAAATAAGCCTCTGAACTGATCTTCAAGTCAACGAATCAGGAAATATTTGGATACTGCTTGCAGATATCTCTGAAAAACTTCACATCAGGTTTGTCTAGCTCGGACAGAGGGATAAACAGAGGACTCCGGTGTCAGAGAACTCTGGTGTAGGCCGGAAGTGAGGGTGGGACTCAGCTCAGCTCAGCTCGTCCTGGCAAAAAACTCCAAACTCCAAACTCCAAATTCCAAACACCTGGAGTTTATCTGAGGCACTCGGGACACTCTGCCCTGATTGGGGGCAGGTGTTCTGGCAAACTTGCCTTATTTAAGGAGTAATTCGGCCTTAGTCCTAGCCCCCACTGGCCCAGCACCTTAAATTAATTCGCCGAAGCGCCCCAGGGCAAAATCTTCAGCCGGCCGTTTCAGCCGCCATTTTTTTCCCTACCTTAAAGAGATATCCACGCTGTCCAAAAAAAAAAAAAAAAAAATGAAGAGGCAAAAGAGAGCTCTCACCATAGACAGCTTTTATAAAGAGAAAGAAGAGAAGACCCCAGATCCAGAGGTTCCTTTAGACAAAACTCAAGAGGAAATCAGCAAGGACCATCACTGGTCCCCTTTTCAAAAGGCCTTTCTGGAAGATTGCTTAAAGAACCTAATAAAAGAGCTGGAGGATAAATGGGAAAATAAATTGAAATTAGTGCAAGAAGGATACAATATCTTGCAAGAAGGATATGATGCCCTGCAAAAGAGATATGAAAAAGACACCAATCTATTGAAAAATAAAATTAGTGAAGTGGAAAAAGAGTGCAATGAACAAAAAAATTCAATTGGCCAGTTACAAATGGAGCTTAAAAAGGTAATTGAAGAAAACAACACTTTAAAAATAAGAATTGAACAAATGCAAGTGAATGACTCAATAAGACTTCAAGAATCAGTCAAACAAAAACAAAAAAATGAAAAATTAGAAGAAAATATGAAATATCTCCTAGGAAAAACAACTGACTTGGAA
>JAJPUD010001512.1:311601-332355 GCA_023553655.1 Myrmecobius fasciatus | reverse complement strand
TGAAAGAATTCACCGATCACCTCCTGAAAGAGACCCCAAAATTAAAACCCCAAGGAATATCGTGGCTAAATTTCAGGACTATAGCACCAAGGAAAAGATTCTGCTAGCAGCTAGAAAGAAACAATTCAAATACCAAGGATCAATAATTAGAATCACACATGATCTGTCAGCCTCCACATTGAAGGATCGAAGGGCCTGGAACCAGATATTCCGAAGGGCAAAGGAACTTGGATTACAGCCAAGAATATCCTATCCAGCTAGAATGAGCATTATCCTCCAGGGAAGAAGATGGTCATTCAATGATATAGGTGAATTTCACCTATTTCTAATGAAAAGACCAGATCTGAACAAGAAATTCGACATCCAAACACAGAACTCAAGAGATGCATAAAAAGGTAAAAAGGAAAGGACTCTTGAGAACTTTATTTCTACTAGGGGGATGCTTAAAGTTTGGGGGTATAATGAACTAGATATTACTTTGATAATATGAAAAAGAGAACTAGAGGGGGAAAGTTGAAGATTGGTCTATATTTTTCTTTCCCTGTTTTGGTGCTTTCTGGTTTATAGGTATCAGCAGCATATTTTTGTCATAAAAAGAATTTGGCAGGACTTTTTTGCCTGTTTTTCCAAATAGTTTATATAGTATTGGAATGAATTGTTCTTTAAATATTTATTAGAATTCACTTATAAACCCTTCTGATCCTGAATATTTTTTCTTAAGAAATTCATTGATGGCTTGTTCAATTTCTTTTTCTAAAATGAGACTATTTAAATATTTTATTTCTTCCTCTGTTAATCTGGGTAATTTATATTTCTGCAAATATTAATCCATTTCAACTATATTGTCAGATTTGCTGGCATACACTTGGACAAAATAGCTTCTAATTATTGCTTTAATTTCTTCTTCATTGGTGGTAAGTTCTCTCTTTTCATTTTTTATATTTGTAGCTTAGTTTTCTTCTGTCCTTTTTCTAATCAAATTAACTAAAGGTTCATCTATTTTGTTTGTTTTTTCATAAAACCAATTCTTAGTTTTATTTATGACTTTAATAGTTTTCTTTCAATTTTATTAATCTCTTCTTTGATTTTCAGAATTTCTAATTTGGTATTTAATTGGGGGGTTATGCCCCAATTCATAGTCAATTTTTGTGTAGAAGCCATGTACCACTGAAAAGAAGGTATATTCTTTTCTATTCCCACTCAATTTTCTCTAGAGGGCTATCATATCTGTTTTCATTTCATTTATTTATTTTTGAAATAATAGCTTTTTATTTTCAAAATATATGCAAACATGCATTCATCCTTGCAAAACCTTGTGTTTTAAATTTCTATCCCTCCCTTCCTCCCAACCCCTCCCCTAGACACCAAGTAATCCATTACATGTTAAAACATGTGCAATTCTTCCATACATGTTTACACATTTATCATGCCACACAAAAAATCAGATCAAAAAGGGGGAAAATGAGAAAGAAAACAAAAAGCAAGCAAAGGTGAAAATACTATGTTGTGATCCACATTCAGTCCCCAGAATCCTCTCTCTGGGTGCAGATTCTTCTTTCCATCAGAAGTTCATTGGAATTGGCTTGAATCACCTCATTGTTGAAAAAAGCTATGTCTATCAGAACTGATCATTGCATAATCTTGTTGTTGCTTTATACAATGTTGAATTGGTTCTGCTCACTTCACTTAGCATCAGTTCATGTAAGTCTTTTCAGGTCTTTCGGAAATCATCCTGCTAATTATTTCTTATAGAACAATTCCATACATTCATATACTATAATTTATCCAGCCATTTTCCAACTGATGGGCATCTACTCAGTTTCCAATTCTTTTCCATTATAAAAAGGGATGCTACAAACATTTTTGCATATGTGGGTCCCTTTCCCACATTGCTGAATCAAAGGGTATGCACAGTTCCAAATGGTTCTCTAGAATGATTGTGTCAGTTCACAACTCTACCATCAATGTATTAGTGTCACAGTTTTCCCACATCTCTTCCAACATTTATCATCCTTTCCTGTCATCTGAGTGAATCTGAAATGTGTGTAGTGGTAGCCCAGAGTTGTCTTAATTTGTATTTCTCTGATTAATAGTGATTTAGAGCAGTTTTTATATGACTAGAAATTATTTAAATTTCTTTGTCTGAAAATTGTCTGTTCATGTCCTTTGACCTTTTATTAATTAGAGAATGGCTTGTATTCTTATAAGATTGAGTCTGTTATCCCTTTATCAGAACCTTTGGATGTAAAACTTTTCCTCCAATTTTCTACTTCCCTTCTAATCTTGTCTGTATTGGTTTTGTTTGTACAAATGCTTATTAATTTAATATAATCAAAATTACCTATATTGCATTTCATAATGTACTCATTTTCTTTAGCCATAAATTCCTTCCCTCTTCACAGATCTGAGAGGTAGATTATCCCCTATCCTCCTAATTTGCTCATAGTATCACCTTTTATGTCTAAATCGTGAACCTATTTCTACCTTATCTTGGCATAGGATGTTAGATGTTGGGCAATGACTACTTTCTGCCATATTATTTTCCAATTTCCCCAGAAATTTTTGTCCAATAGTAAGTTCTTGTTCCAGTAACTAGGGTCTTTGGGTTTGTCAAATACTAGATTGCTATAATCGTTGACTATTGTGTCTTGAACCTAACTTATTCCACTGATGAGGTACTCTATTGCTTAGCCAAAACAAAATGGTTTTGATGATCACTGTTTTATAACACAGTTTTAGGTCTGGTACAGCTAGGCCACCTTCATTTGCATTTTTCATTAATTTTCTTGAAATTCCTTATCTGTGTTCTTCCAGATGAATTTTATAATTACTTTTTCTAGCTCTGTAAAAGAACTTCTTGGGAGTTTGATTGACATGGCACTGAATAATAAGTAGATTAATTTAGCAGAATTGTCATTTTATTATGTTATCTTGGCCAACCCAAGAGCACTTGCTATTCTTCTAATTGTTTATATCGGACTTTATTTGTATGGAAAGTGTTTTGAAATTGTGTTCATACAATTTCTGACTTTGTCTTGGCAGGTAGACTCCCAAATATTTTATATTGTCTAGTTATTCTAAATGGAATTTCTCTTTGTATATTGGACTTGGTTGGTAACAGAGAAATGCTAATAATTTATTTATTTTGTATCTTGCTAAAGTTGTTAATTATTTCAAGTAGTTTTTCAGTTGATTCTCTAAATATACCATCATATTATATGCAGCATGATAATTTTGTTTCCTTATTACCTACTCTAATTCCTTTAATTTTTTCTTCTCTTATTGATAAAGCTAATATTTCTAATACAATATTGAACAGTAATGGTGATAGTTGGCAGCCTTGTCTCACTCTTGATCTTATTGGGAATGCTTCTAGTTTATTCCCTTACATATGATGCTTGGTGATGTTTTTATATAGATGCTACTGATCATTTTAAGGAAAACATTTATTCCTATGCTTTTTAGTATTTTTAATAGGAATGGGTGTTGGATTTTGTCAAATGCTTTTTTCTGTATCTATTGAGATAGTCATATGATTTCTGTTAGTTTTGTTATTAATATAGTCAACTATGCAAATAGTTTTCCTAATATTAAATCAGCCCTGGATTCCTAATATAAATCCTATTTGGTCATGGCATGTTATCCTGGTGATAACTTGCTGTAATCTCTTTGCTAATATTTTATTTAAGGTTTTTGCCTCAATATTCATTAGAGAAATTGGTCTATAAATTTTATTTTGTCCCCCATCTAGTTTAAGTATCAGCACCATATCTGTGCCATAAAAAAAATTGGTAGGACTCTTTCTTTCCCTATTTTTCTAAATAATTTACATAGTATTGGAATTAATTGTCCTTTAAATGTTTGATAGAATTTACTTGTAAATCTATCTGGCCCTGAAGATTTTTTCTTAGGGAGTTGATTAATAGCTTGTTCAATTTCTTTTTCTAAAATGGGACAATTTAAGTAATTTATTTCCTCTTCTGTTAATCTGGGCAATATATATTTTTGTAAGTATTCTTCCATTTCACTTAGATTATTAGATTTATTGGCATACAGTTGGGCAAAATAGCTCTTAATTATTTCTCTAATTTCCTCTTCATTGGTTGACCATTTACTCTTTTCATTTTTGATGCTAACAATTTGATTTTCTTCTTTCCTTTTCCTAATCAAATTAACCAAAGATTTCTATATTTTTTTTATGGAACCAACTCTTAGTTTTGTTTATTAATTCAATAGTTTTCTCACTGTCTTTTTTCATTAATCTTCCCTTTTATTTTCAGAATTTCAAATTTGGCATTTAATTGGGGGTTTTAAATTTGTTTTTTCCCTAGCTTTTTTAGTTTTATGCCCAATTCATTGATTTTCTCTTTCTCTATTTTATCCAAGCAAGCTTCCAGAGATGTAAAATTTCCCCTAAGAACTGCTTTGGCTACATTCCATAAATTCTGGTATGATGTCTCATTATTGTCATTCTCTTGGATTAAAGATTGGACTGATTTTTGTGTCACCCACTCATTTTTCAGGATTAGATTATTTAGTTTCAAACTGAATGTAATTGAATGTAATTTTTACTGCACCATGATCTGAAAAAAGATTCATTTACTATTTCTGCCTTTTTACATTTGATTTTGAGGTTTTTCTCCCCTAATACATGGTGAATTTTTGTGTGGATTCCTTGTACCACTGCGAAAAAAGTATATTCCTTTCCCATATTTCAGTGAATAGTTATTTTATTTATTTATGTATTTTCTAAGGCCATTAGGGTTAAGTGACTTGCCCAGGATCACACAGCTAGAAAGTGTTAAGTGTCCAAGACCAGATTTGAACTCAGGTCCTCCTGACTTCAGGGCTAGTGCTCTATCAACT
Source organism: Myrmecobius fasciatus (assembly GCA_023553655.1). Lineage (NCBI taxonomy): Eukaryota > Metazoa > Chordata > Mammalia > Dasyuromorphia > Myrmecobiidae > Myrmecobius > Myrmecobius fasciatus. The sequence continues at coordinate 327,489 of JAJPUD010001512.1, read as the reverse complement.
GCACCTAACTGCCTCCAAATTGGTATCTTTTTCATCTATTTTATAAGGAGTTATATGCTTTTCCCAATTCATCAAATCTACTTTTTAAGAAGTTTTCTCCAGATAATTTCTGTTTTTCCTTTTCTATATCTCTTGCAAAGATCTCATTTCTTTTCCTGAATTTTCTTCCAACTCTCTTTTTATATGCTTTTTGAGATGTTCCAAGAAAACCTTGTGAAACAGGGACTGGCTCATTTCTCCCTTTGGGGCTTCATCTGGAGTTGATTTGCCTTTTGGAACCTCAGGGTTTGAGGTCTGTTCTCTCTCTCCATGAAAGTTGTCTATGGTCAGAGTTCTTTTCACTTTTTTGTTCTTTTTTTAAGGGTTGAGATCTGCTCTAAAAGCAAAGGGATGCCCTAGGCCTGGCATTTCTGATTGACTTTCAATGTTGAGTAATTGTGGCCAGATCCCGAGTTCTTCCAAGCTCAGTGGCTTTCAGTTTGCTTTTTGTATTTGCTTTTGGGTTTTTACAACAAATCTGCTAACCACCTGCTTACAACCAGGACAGAGTAGCCTAAGAGCCTCACAGAAGATTCTTGCAACACTCTGGCTTGCCATCCCAGCTCCTTGCCCCGGGCTCCCTAAGCTGTGGTTTGGGCTTGGCAGACTGTTCCCCTGCCTGATTGAAACAGACCTGTTCTGAAGTTCTTCCAAAATATCTTCTTCTGGAAATGTGTTGTACTCCAAATATTTGAGATTTCTGTCACTCTAAAACCAGTTCAAAGGTTTTGATCTGCTGTTGGTTTGAGAGAAGGTCAGAAGAGGTCACAGAAAACCGTGTTTGCTCTCCACAATCTTGGCTCCACTTCTCCTTTCTTGTATTTCAAACTGCCTCCCCCCTTCAGTTTTCTCCAAAGGTCTATCATACCTAACTTTTCTAAAATTCTATTTACCTTCAATTTATTTAGTTCTGAGTGAGCAAGATTGAGATGGTTGAGATCCCCCACTAGTACAATTTTGCTGTCTATTTCTTTTTGCAGCTCTTTAATTTCTCCTCTAGGAATTTGGATACATATCACTTGATTTAGTGTTGATATTTCTTCATTATCTATGGTACCCTTTACCAAAATGTAATTTCCTTCCTTATCTCTTTTAATTAGATCCATTTTTGCTTTTGCTTGATTGGAGATCAGGATTGCTTCCCCTGCTTTTTTAAAACTTCAGCTGAAGCATAATAGATTCTGCTCCAGCTTTTTACCTGTAGTCTGTATGCATCACTCTACTTTAAATGTTTTTCTTGTAAACAACATATCGTAGGAATCTTGCTTTTAATCCAGTGTGCTGTCTGCTTCTGCTCTATGAGGGAGTTCATCCCATTCACATTCACAGTTATAATTTTTATTTCCTGCCATCTTATTTTCCCCAAGTAATACTGTTTTCTTTCCTTTCTCCCTTTCCTCCTCACTAGTGTTTTGCTCCTGACCACCACCTCCCTCAATTTGCCCTCCTCTTTTACAGCCCCTCCCCCTTTCTTATCTCTTCCCCCTTCTACTTCTATTCTCCCTTCAATTAGCCTCTCTCTTTCCTTTCCCTTTCCCCTTTTACTTCCCTTAAGGTGAAACAAGTTTCTATATCAAACTAAATATATTTGATATTCTCTCTTTGAGCCAAATCTGATGAGATTAAGTTTCACACAATGCTCATTCCTCTCCCTTCTTTCTCTCAACTGTAATAGGTCTTTTTTGCCTCTTCGTGTAATGTAATTTACCCATTTTACCTCCCCTTTCCTCTTCTTCCAGTACAATCATTTTCCACCTCTAATTTCTTTTTATATTATTATAATAAAGTTCAATTATACTACACCCCCTAAGTATACCCCTAACAGAGACACAGTTCTATAAACATCTTTCCATATAGGGATATAGATATTTTAACATTAAAAAAACATAGTTTTTTGGGGCAGCTAGGTGGCGCAGTGGATAGAGCACCAGCCCTGAAGTCAGGAAGACCTGAGTTCAAATCTGGTCTCAGACACATAACATTCCCTAGCTGTGTGACCCTGGGCAAGTCACTTAACCTCAATTGCCTCAGCAAAAAAAAAAAAAAAAAAAAAAAAAGTTTTTTTTTCTTCCCTTTTTACTTTTATATGCTTCTCTTGAGTTCTGTATTTGAAGATCAGATTTTCTGTTCAGCTCTGACCTTTTCATCAAAAATGAATGGAAAATCCCCTACTTCACTGAAAGTCCATCTTTTTCCTGAAAATGCTTAATTTTGTTGCATAGTTGATTCTTGGCTGCAGTACAAGCTCTTTTTCTCACTGAAATATCATATTCCAGGTCCTTTGATGCTTTAAAGTAGAAGTTGCTGGTTCCTGGGTAATTCTGATTGTGGCTTCTTGATATTTGAATTTTTTTCTGGCTGCTTGCAGTATTTTCTCCTTGATCTAATATATCTGGAATTTAGCTACAATATTCTTCGGAGTTTTCATTTTGGGGTCTCTTTCAGGAGACGATTGATGAATTCTTTCATTTTTTTAATTTTTACCCTTTGGTTCTAGGACAGCAGAGCAAATGATTTTTTAAAAAGATGTTGTCTAGGCTCTATTTTTCATCATGGTTTTCAGGTAGTCCCCAAATTCTTAGATTGTTTCTCCTAGATCAATTTTTTTGCTAAGGTGTTTTATATTTTCTTGTTTGTTTTTTCTTTTTTTCTTTTGTTTGTTTTTTCATTTTTTGGTTTTAATTGACTGATTCGTGGTGTTTCATTGAGTCATTTACTTTCATTTGTTCAATTATAATTTTTAGTGAATTATTTTCTTCAGTTAACTTTTTTTTTTACCTCTTTTTTTATATTTGATTAGCTGATCTTTTAAATGAGTTGGATTTTTTCCATTTCACCAATTCTATTCTTTAGGGAGTTGTGCCCCTTTTCCAGTTCACCAATTTTGTTTTTCATGGAGTTTTCTTTTTCTATTTCCCCAACACTATTTGTAAGGAGTGATTTTCTTCAGATAATTTCTGTGTTTCCTTTTCCAAAGCAAACTTTCTCTGTTTTTCTTCTAAATTCCTTTTAAGATCCTTTTAAAAATTTTCCAAGAGAGCCTTTTGAATTGAAGACCAACTCATATCACCATTTGAGGCTTTATCTGGAGCTATTTTACCTTTAGTATCATCAGGGTTTGAGGTCTGTTCTTTCCTGTCTTCTTAATACCTATCTATAATTGGAGTTCTTTTTCCTTTTTTGCTCATTTTTAAAGTTTGAGGTTGCTCTTAGGGCAAAGGGGAGATTGTCCCAAGTTTCTTCTATAGACAACAATGACTTCACACTGCTCTGGGGCTGGGACTGCTGGCTTCCTTCCTGTTCTAGGTGGGCATGGTCATGCCCTACTTGTTATGCTGGGGTTCAAGGACTCATTATCTGACTCTGTATTTCTCTTAGAGGTCTCACAGCTAATCTGCTGATCCACTGGCTTCTGAACCAGAATAGAGTAGCCAAGGCTGCTGTATTTTGGCTAAGAGCCTCCCATTTGATTCCCCCCATGCATGGAGGCCTTTCTGCCCTGGGCCTCCCTACATTATGCCTATGCTGGATTGCATTCCTCACCCCCACCCCTCTGCTGACTGAAACAACCCTTTCCTGAATATCTTCTGCTGGAAATTTGTTATGCTTCAAATATTTATGGTTCTGTCACTCCAAAACTCATTCAGATGCTTGATCTGCTGTTGATTCTGAAGGATGCCAGGAAGAGCTTAGACAAAGACCTATCTACTCTCCACCATCTTGGGAATGCCCCTGTATCTAAGTTTTCTAAAATTCTATTAATCTTCTTAACTTTTTTTCTTGTTTGTTTTTCTGGTTAGATTTATCTAATTCTGAGAGGGGAAGTTGAATATTTTTTTCTGACTCTTCTTGTTCCTGACAACTTCTTTTTTAAGAATTTAGATGTTGTACTCTTTGGTGCATATATGCTATTACTTCATTGTCTATGGTATCTTTTAGAAAGCTACAGCTTTCTTCCTTATCTTTGTTTTGTTTTTGTTTTTGTTTTGCTTCATCTGAAGCACAATATATTCTGATCCTGCCTTTTACCTTTACTCTATGGGTAGTTTCAAATGTGTGTCTTGTAAACAACATATTGTTGGATTCTATTTTTTAATCCATTATGCTCTTCACTTCTATTTTATGGGAAAGTTCATCCCATTCACATTCATGATTATGATTACCAGCTGTATATTTCCATCCACCCTATTTTCTCCCTTGCTCATACTTCTCTCTTTCTACCACTTTTCCACCTTTCTCCAAGGAAAAAATACTATAAGCTGCCAGGAAAAAAAATAATTTAAGTATTGAGGAGAAATAGTTAGGATTACCTAGGATTTAGCAGCTTTTGCAGTAAAGAATCAAAGGCCCTGGAATACCATATTCTGGAAGACAAAGAACCTGGGATTACAACCAAGCATTAGCTACCCAGCGAGACTCATCATCATCTTTCAGGGGAGGAGATGGAGCTTCAATGAAGTAAAAGACTTTCAATCATTTCTATTGGGAAAAAAAAAAAAAAAACTAAACAGAAAATTTAATCCCCATGTCCTTTGATTTCCTCCTTTGAGTTGATGTTTTGGTATTCTCTGTCACCATAATAGCTTTCTATGGTTTAAATGTTTTTTTTTGTGTTTCTTGCTCATTTTCTTTTTCTTATTTCATGATTTTTAAAGGTGAGTTGTAAAAAAAAAAAGTTGAGCTCTACTCCTGGGGCACAGGGGGCATTGTCCCATGCTTCTTGTTCTGATGTGAATCTTGGCTTTGAGATCAGGGACTTCTTGTGTTTGGTGTCTTGCTTACAGCAGGGGGTAGCCCGATATGCTCTCTCCAGTTTTCCTAGGCTGGCAATTTGCCTTCTGCACTGGGCCTGGAAGCTGCATACACACCCCCCCCCCCTTCTTCATCTGCTCTGCTGCTGAACTAGAACCAAGGGTCTCAGTTGCTGATCTGCTGAGATTAAGACCCTACCTAAGCTGGGCTGAGCATCCTTTTCATCTCAGAGAAACTGACCTTTCCTGAAGACCTTCTAATCTGTCTTGAGCTGGAAGATTGTTTCATTCCTTCTCCTTGTGGGCTCTGTCATTCCAGAGGTTGTTCAGAGGCTGGTTTTGTGTGCTTTCTGAGGGAAACTGGGAAAGCTTGAGCAGCTTCCTGGCTTCAGTCCACCATCTTGGCCCTACCCTTGGAAGTCCCCTTTCTAGTGTTTCTCCCTTACATCCTGCCATATACTTGGGTCCCATGACACAGGTTCCCTGGTGTTAGGGACATTCTTCTCTCTGAGAATAGCCATGTGACCTTACATGCCACATGCCTTATATCATAAGCAGGACAAGACCCAGGAAGTAAAAAGGAGCATAGCCCTTGAGGCAGGAGGTTGTACCTAAGGAGTATAGGAACCTTGTTAAAGGCTTCTTGAGGTGATGAGGGGCATGTCCTCTTGCAAGATCTCTTCCTTATGATGCAGGGTCAACTCCAGACGTCTCCTTTGGGGATCTCAACCTATGGCATGATGGTGGGTGGCACTGGGTGGGCTATTCTGAGAGAGAATGACTATAAATAGACTGCTCTGAGTTGGATCCTCTCTCTTCTGCCTCTTGCTCCTGCTCCTGCTCCATGCTCCACTTACTGAGATGATTCTGAATAAAGCTAGATTGTTTGCACCTCTTGATTGGTTCGTCTCCATGTTTATCCGGGTGGGTTCCAAAGACTGGTGCCTGAACATGGAGTGTAGGATTTAGGCCAGGGACTCCATTGGTCGGCTGGTCCAATCATGGGAAGGGAGATGAGATCCCATAATCGATAGGTTAGGGAAGGAAGATGGGACAAACTGCTATCAAGGTCCTAGATCAGGAGGTTCTTGTAAAAGAAGTTTATAATATAGAAAAGAAGGCAGGGGTGGAGACTGATTTAAAAACATCTCGAGCATTTGTGGATACTATACAGCTTTGCTGCCTGTGAGTACAATATAACGGGCTAGATTTTAAATAAGTGGGAGGTAGTAGGAAATCAGATGGTTTCTTATAACCATGAGAATCTAGTAGCTATACCAGAGAGGCATCACCTAATTTACCAGGTGGTTTGGAGCACCTTAAGAGGTGTAAGCTGTAATCCCCTGAAAATTGATAATGAATCTCAGACTGAGAAACAGAAAGAAAAGGGTGTTCATAAAGTAGTTTGGACTAACCTCTCCAAAAAGATGGCGCAGGCGGAAGTTAGAGATGGGGAAGAAGCAGGAAGTGGATGTGATGAAATAAAAAGTGGATGTGACAAGGCAGGAAGTAGATATGAAATTGAGGAAAAGGGCAGTTCCACAGGAGGAGGTAGGAAAAGTCCAGGGAGGACAAAGTAGAAGTTACAGAAGCAATAAAGAAACAGAGGGAGGGGTGTTGCCTTCAGTGAAAGGGACATTGCTTTTGCCCCCAGGGGTGTGGCCTCCTCCCTCACCCCCACCTTCCCTGAGGAGGAAGACTTTCTGTCTGCTCCCTATGTGCTCCCTTGTAGAGGCTTTGGGGATTTTGCAGACTGGTTTAGGATGCATGCTGCAAAAGGCAGTGGCTGAAGGGGACTGGGAGGCAAAATTCTGATTGGTGTTTGAAAACCAACCAGGAAGGTCCTGGGCCCCTTTAGAATGGAACTGAAAGAGGCAGTTAACACTTAGGGGGCTGTTATATCCCAAAGAGATCTTAAAGGAGGGAAAGGGCCCCACATGTACAAGAATGTTTGTGGCAGCCCTTTTTGTAGTGACTAGAAACTGGAAACTGAATGGATGCCCATCAATTGGAGAGTGGCTGAATAAATTATGGTATATGAATGTTATGGAATATTATTGCTCTGTAAGAAATGACCAGCAGGACGATTTCAGAGAGGCCTGGAGAGACTTGCATGAACTGATGCTGAGTGAAATGAGCAGAACCAGGAGATCATTATATACAGCAACAACAATACTCTATGTTGATCAATTGTGATGGACATGGCTCTCTTCAACAATGAAATGTTTCAAACCAGTTCCAATAATCTTGTGATGAAGAAAGCCATATACACCCAGAGAGAGGGATATGAAATGTGGACCACAACATAATATTTTCATCATCTATATTGATGTTTCCTTTATCTGATTTTTCTTTCTTATAGATATGATTTTTCTTGCACAACAATGATGTGTGGAAATATGTATACATATATTCGACTTGTCAAGTATTTTAACATAATTAACATGTAGTGGATATCCTGCCATCTAGGGGAGGCATGGGGACTAGGGGGGAAAAATTTGTAACAGAAAGCTTTGTAAGGGTCAATGTTGAAGAACTACCCATACATATGTTTTGCAAATAAAAAGCTTTAATAAAAAAAATTTAAAAAAAAAACACTTAGGGTGCTGATTCTCCACATGTTAAGGAGCTATTGGCCCTCCCAGCCACCAGTAATATATTAACCCCAAATGATTGGAAAACTATCGCCAAAGTCTGCCTTATACCTGGGGTCCCTGCAATGGATGACTCTGTTTGCTGATGTGGTGAAAACCTCAGTAAGAGAGACATGCAGAGCCACACCCATCAAGATGATTTCCCTAAGATAGTAGGAACAGAAAGGTATGAAAAGAATTAGGATCAAATGCAATATGAGGCAGCAGTGTACAGCTGTGTCCCAATGTGCCCAACAAGCCTTTAGCCAAATTCAGGTTTCCGGAAAGCAGAGACCCTCAGTGACTAAGATTAAACAAGGCCCAGAGCAACCTTTTCCTGATTTTGTGGTCCACCTAAAGGTGGCTGTTGAGAAGTCTGTGGGCAGAGGGAAAGCCTCCAGCCTTCTCATACAGAAGTTGGCATGGGAAAACGCTAACACAAACTGCCAGAAGGCCATGCTTACCTTAGATGGGGACGCTGGCCAAGGAGAAATGATAAAAAGATGTGAACATGTTGGCTCCAGTGCCTTTCATAAGGATGCCCTCACAGCCACTATTTCTAGAGGAATTATGGAAGGAATAAAGACTAGGGAGACCAAGGTGGGTGGTCTGGTCATCTTAAAGCCCAATGCCGCCAGAAGCGGGAGGGGGAGACCCATCCCAAGCTGATTTGCTATCACTGCAGTAAGCCAGGACATTATGCAAAGGAGTGTAAACAAAACAGGTTGGGAAATGGGGTGAGGGGCTCCTTGAGGGCCCCACAATAAGCTTATAAGGTGGAGGAAAGAAATCCTCCCCCAACTCAGGGTTGCAGCTGGCTTCTGCCCAGTGGTTCAGATTCCCCTTTGCAGTGGGGGGAGTTTCCATATCAACCTAGGACATAACCAGGCTGGATCCAACTCTTAAGAGCAACTCTTGTAGTGGGTTTGACAATTTATACCCCCATTATAGTCCGTATCACAGTTATTATAGCAAAACAACTCCAAATCGTGGTGACTAATCCACATGACATGCCTGCATTTTTAGATAAAGGGGAGCTACTGGCGCAGGCACTCCCTTTCTTAGGCCAGATTCTGACATTAATTGGATGCAGCATATTAAGCAGGGCAAGCCTTGGGCAACTATATATATCAAAGGAAAAGCATTTAAAGGGCTCCATGATACCAGAGCTGACAGGTCTGTCATCACACAGCTTTTCTGTCCCCCCTCATGGCCAGTTTGTGCAGATGCCATAATAGTCAGTGGGATTAGAGGGGCACAACAGGCATGGGTTGCAGCAGAAGACCTGCCTTGGCAGTTGCTGACAAACAGGGAGTGTTTCAACCCCTGGTTGTTTCAGGTCTTAGGTACAACCTATGGGGTAGGGATATATTGAAGGCTTGTTGGGCCTTGATTTTTTATAGTACCTCCACAGGATTTTTGATTGGGGTCATTGGATTTTTGGGCACTACCTTTCATATTGCACCCACACCATTAACATGGAAATCTAACACCCTGATTTGGGTACCCTATGGCCCCTCCTAGTGGAGAAAGCCCAAGCCTTAGATGAAATTGTACAACAGTTAGACAACAGACATATAGAACCAGCATCCAACCCTTGGAATAGCCCTGTCTTTGTGATGAAGAAAAAATCTGGAAAATTCAGAATGCTAGTGGATCTTAGAGCTGTCAATACTACTGTAAAACCGATGGGAGCCCTGCAGCTTGGTTTGCCATCCCCTAATCTAATACCTATTGGATGGCTCATTACAGTAATAGATATACAAGATTGCTTCTCTTCCATCCCGCTGGCCCCTAAGGATAAGAAAAGGTTTGCTTTTACCATTCCCTCCATAAACAATGCAGAGGCCCATCTGTGTTACTAGTGGAAAGGTCTTCCCCCAAGGGATGTGCTGTAGCCCCACATTATGCCAGGCATACGTAGGGAGGGTACTAGGACCTATAATCATACGTGGTCTTGTGCATTACATGGATGATATATTGTTAATGAGTCCTGGAAAAGATCTCTCTGCCTTGCTAAAAGATCATAAGTGTTCTCGCTCAACATGGACTGGCAGTAGCACCAGAAAAGATCCAACAAAACTATCCCATCATTTACCTCCAGATGGAGACCTCCCCAGTTACTAATCAGGTACCTAACTTACTATTAGACAAGGTAGATACTCTGAATCTATTTCAAAAATTAGTGGGGCAAATTCAGTGGCTAAGGGCTCATGCCCCCATTCCTGTTTCCTGAATGCAGCCCATAGTATAACATTTTGAAGGAAGATTCTGACTTAAACTGCCCTTGGAACAAAGTCCTAGAATATGTGTATATGAGAAAACCACAAAAAGTGCTATTGAAATGTTGGGGGAACTTGCCCTTGAGGCAGTGAAAAGACCTTCCCATTTATTGGGGCAGAGACCTTTACTGTATTTACCCTTTGAATAGGAGCTTCAGAAGCCATGATGCAAACATACAGGCCTTGGGTGGATTGTGCCCAATGGACTACCCTAAGTTCCCATACCACCTGCTTGCTCCTTCTTTTGGTGACTCACATATTGATTTGGCCCTCTCCTAAGACAGTAGTTAATGAGCCAATACAAGGCTCAAATGTCTTTACTGACGTCACTAAGAACTGCAAGGCCACCATTTATCATGAGCGCTCCAAAGAGATTCTGGTGTTGGAGACCCCAGAAAAATGAGCTTTTCACTGTCCTTCATGTCTGAGCCTATTAATGTTCTATCAGACAGTTTATATGCAGTCCGAATGCTCAGGGGCATTGAGGATACTACTCTACAACCTCAGAACTCTCCAATTGCTAGCCTGCTTGCTGAATTACAGCAAATATTATGACTAGAAGACATTCCACTTATGTCTTACATGTATACTCTCACCAATGCAGTGTAGGCGGCACATTTGCGGGTAATGAGGTGGCAGCCCATGCCTTGCAATGTTCCTTTCTCATGGTCGCCATGCCCCCTGAACGTGCCCATGACACTCTCCACTTGCCAGCTCTCTATGTTGCTTTTATGGCCTCACAAGTGAACAAGCCTGTCAGATGGTGAAGCAGCATATTCAGTGTGTTCCATTTCTCCCTTCACCTAGGAAGAGGTTTATTCCCCAGTGATTTGTGGCAAATGGATGTGACCCATATGGGCCATATATCTCATGGACTCTATATGGCCCTTTTTGTATTCTTGCTTCTTCCCAATTTAGCAATTGGAGAGTTAAGAAGAATAAGAAAAGGTTTCATACAGAAGGTGGGATTATAGTTGAGACTTAAGGGAAGCCAGTGAGGTCAGCAATCAGAGTAGAGGAGGGAGAACATTACCCACTTACAGAAGACAGCCAAAGAAAATGACCAGAGCCCCCAGAGAGGGAGTCTCTTGTTCAGGGAACGGCCAGGGTGTGCCAGACCCGGGCTGTCCGAGGACTTCTTTCCTAAGTGGAGCAGGCTGCCAGAGTCATACTTTACTAGTCTTTGGAGCCCACCCCAATAAACATGGAGATGACCCAATTGAGAGGTGCAAGCAGTCTGGCTTTATTCAGACATCATCTCAGTAAGCGGAGCAGGGAGCAGGAGCAGGAGCAAGAGGTAAAAGAGAGGGAATTCAACTCAGAGCAGTCTCTCCCTCTTCTACATGAAATCTTTTCTTATTCTTCTTAATTTGAATGGCTTCCCTCCGGTCATTATTATGATTTGCTTTATCTACATTTTTTTTTAACATGTTGTCTCTTCCCACTAGCTTAGGGGCAGCCACTATTCTTTTTGCCTCCTTTTTATGCCTGGCACTTTCCATAGTACCAGGGTACATAAGTAGGTGCTTAACAAATATTTATTGATTATTGATTGATTGGGAATGTTTTCTTCTTCCTCTCTATTTTTTTTAATTTAAAAAAAAATTTTTTTTCTCTCTCTATTTTTTGATACCTATAGTTCTCTTCAGAGATTGATTTATATGTATACCTGGCTCCTGATTTCTTTGGATAGAAGTCTGGTTTTGTATGGAGGCCACAGTTTCGTGTTTGTTTCCTGGAAATAGGATAGAAGAGAAAGAAGCTGAGCTGGAATATGCTGTCAGATTCTACTTAATAACTGATCCTGCCAGATGAGCTCATCCTTCCCCATTTTTGGAGAAGGATGTCTGGCTTCAAATACAAGAACATGAATTAACTGAAATAGACTCTTAAGGCTTGTCTATTTTACAAATCTATTCCAAAGAATCTCTAAAAATATTATTTTAGATTATATTTAACTTGTATCTTTCCCTTTTAAAAGTAATTTAAAACTTAACTTCCATCATCATACAATATTAAAGAAATGGCCATGTCTGAAAATTGATCTTCATGTAATGAAATGTCATGAGTCTGTCTCAGATTTATAAAAGATATCAGAGAAGTAAAAACCAGGTCTTCTTGTTGTACTGTATCTGTTTTCACACTTTAGTGTAAGTGTACGTTAGCCCTTGAGGTTGTCTTAGTTTGATCTTTTCCCATTTCATGTTTATGAACCTGGATCTCTCTGGTGTCATTCTGTGATGCTATATTTCTTCACCTTCTAGTACTTCTGTACTATTTGAGAAGCAAGTGATGTCGTAAGGTCTGTTTTTTCCCCTTAAGAATACTTCAAACAACTCTGAATTGAACATCCATCTTTTTTATTTATAATTAAACTCAGAATTGTAGGTAAATCATCTTGGGCTTCAAACCTGACCTTCAGTGTTCTTGGAAACGTACTCCATTTCCTCCATCATTTTCTGGTGATTTCTGAATAAACTTGTGCTATTCAAATTTCCTTTCCTTTATATTTGAAGGTCTTTTCCCCAATTGCTTGCAGAATTTGTTGTTTCTAAATTGAATTGTTAAACTTTACCATGGTATTTCCAGGAGTTTGTGGTCAGATGTTTTCTGGAAGTGATCTATTAATTCTTTTGATTAGTGTTTTAGTTTCTTTATTCAGATGTTATAGGCAGTTTTATCTCTTGCCTTACAGTGTTTGCATTTTTTTGGATTGGTAGTTTTCTTCTGGGAGACATATTGAATCATCAAATTGTCTCTATGCATCCTATCTTTGAGATCAATACATTTTATTTAAAAGAGAGCATGTTTTCCTTTAATGTTATTACTGCTTTTTGCTTCTCTTTTTCTAGATTGCCCTTCACTTTTATTTATTTGCATTTCCAATCACTTGTTTTCTTTTTTTTTCCTTTGTTGAACCAAGCTTAACATTGCAGATTTAAGTTTTTCTATTCTTCCAATTATTTCCACTGTTTAGGCCACAAATTCTGCTTTCATATTTCTCATTTCTCTTTTAAATAACTCAGGAACAGTATGTTGTGGTTACATGTTCTCTTCAAATATTAGAGGGTCCTTTGTCATATCAGGTACTGCCATGCTGGTGTTACAATAACTTGAAATGATTTTTGTCTTTTGGATCTGTGAGGTTCTGGGAAAAGAAGGGTGGTAGTCTGGGGTGTGGAGTTGAGTTCTAATCTTGCCCCATTTGCTCTGTTCCTCTGTTCTCTTGGAGAGATTCTTTCTAGCATGGAATACTGCTTCAGTTCTGGTTATCATGGACTCACTTTTGCAATTTGAAAGTTGGAGAAGAAGGGAGGAGGACAGGAACTTAGAATTGCCTTTTGTTGAAAGCATGGATGAGTTGGATAGAGTAGTTGTAGTCTTGTTGCCTGGAGCAGTGAAAGGGAGCATTCAGTGCTGAGAACCAGTTAGGTCTTAAGATTCATGACATCTCTTTTTTATATTCTTTTGAGTTCCTGGTGTTCTAGACCATGCAGACAATTGAAGCTACTTTATCTTCAGCATTTATTTTCTTTTTTGGATATATGTGAGGATTGAATAAATGTCTAGTTCTCCATCTTGTTGATCTGATATTGCTTAATATGAATATAATTCCTTTTAGCCCCAATCTTCTACTCTTCTACTATTTTTTTTTATTTTGAAAATGACCTTTTTAGAGTAATGCTCTAATCATGATATTAGTTCATTACATCCTAATGATACATACAAGATGAAAATTGTCTCCTTGGATGTTAGCATCTCTAGTAAATCTTATCTGTTACCTCAGACTTTCTGTGTTTATAACAGTAATAATCTGGATTTAAAGTTGGAGGGGATAATTAATGGTTAAACTCATTTTGAATTTCTGAACTAGATTTTGAAGTCTAATCTCTATCCACCATTAGAGACCCATTTGTCTCTTTAGGTCCACAGCATTTGTTGAATAATCGAGAAGATACTCTTATGGGTTTTTGATAGGAAACCACTCACATCTATAGAAAACATTCCTAAATATCTCATTAGTTGTTTAATTGGTATTTTGTTACTGTTGAATTAGTTTCATAGCTGTCTTTATATGGATATTGTATGGATCTTGGTAAATTAATGTTGAAGTATTGGATTCATTTTGTTATTCTTGGGAATAGTGGTTTACTTTTCCTTTTCCTTTTTCCTTTTTTTTATCCCCTTTCTCTTCTTATTTCTCATATTTCTCCTCCTCTTCTTCTTCCTTCTCCTATTCTTTCTCTTTCCTCATCATTTTAATTCTTTGGAGATTGTAGTAATCTATGCTTCACAAAGTAATATATCACTTGCAAATAATAATCTCATTTTATATTTTATTTATAAACAGATAAGGGAAAGTTCTAAGAAAAAAATTTTTTCTTCCCCCAAGGAGCTTATGTTTTATTGAGTCACATGTAACTATTTACAATATATATTAAAAATAAAAATGAAGCAATTCAGAAGGAAGGTACAAATTGCTGATTGATTCTAGAAAGACCTTATATAGGAGGTAGTGCTTGAATTAATTATTGAAAGGGATTCTACTGAAGCAACACTATATATAGGCAGATAAGTCAATTGTAGGTAATTTGAGGTTAGAGCAAGTAATAATGGAAGTGAAAGGAAGTAGTAAAGACTTAGCTGAGTTGGTGCCTCCCTAGTTAATTTTTTTATAATTAAAGCTTTTTATTTTTCAAAACAGTGAACAATTCTTCAGCATTAACCTTTGCAAAATCCTGTGTTCTAATTTTCCCCCATTCCTCACACCCTCCCCTAGATGGCAAGTAGTCTAATATATGTTAAATATGGTAGAAATATATGTTAAATCCAATATGTGTATACATATTTATACAATTATCATGCCATATGTATGCCCTATGAATATCACTTAAAATATATGATTTCTGAATTTATTTATAGTTTTTTTGTTTACTGGAATGTTTCAGATATAACTGAAAAGAATGTACAGACCCTGCTTTTCCCAATCATTTTTCGCTGTATTAAATCAAATTTCTTCAGTACTCATTTCAAGCTTGTAAGTTTGTTCTTGTTTATGTTTTTCTTTACTTAATCATATTTCATTACTGGGGTTTTAAATTCTCTTCATAATTACTTTTATTCCTGGAGTCATATTCCAATCATGGTTTTTATCTTATCAGATCTCAGTTAAAACTCAAGATGTTGAATGATTCTTTTCTGTTAGAAACTCCAATTTGCCTTGTTTTCTTCCCATTCTTTCTGCAGTAGTGTAAAAAGACAGGAGACTTTATTATAAACATATGAGTTGATAATAGACATATTGATTTCTTTTTAAAATTTTCTCCTGAGAACTTCCCAGTATCTGTACAATATATCTTTTCTTCCTCTGCCCTTTCATTCCTCCTTTCTAGATTTCCCCTCTGCTCATTTTCTTTTTTAAAAATATTACTTTTCACCATCTTTATTCTTTATTGATATTTTTCTTTTTCTTCCCCCCTCCTCCTCATCCTTCTTATCCTATATTTAAAAAATTACATATTTATGATTTTTGATTTCTTTGTTTTTACTTTTATAGGTGAAGATATCATTCCCTCCCTACATACATTGTTATTTGCCAATGTTCCAGCTGATAGTTGCCCCAGAAATAGCTCTTGCTGATGAGCCATTATACATCAAAGCAACTGGACTTAACCCTTTTCAGATGGTAACCTTCAAGGCATCACTGACAGATGAAAAAGGGAAGCTCTTCCAGTCTCGAGCCTTCTATAAGGCTGATGAGGATGGAAATGTTAACCTAGAACAAGCAGCTGCTCTTGGGGGTGACTATATGGGTATCCATCCCATGGGTCTCTTCTGGTCCTTGAAGCCTGTGAATCCATTTCGACGACTACTGAAGCAAGATGTAATGAATAGCCCCTTTTACATACAACTTGACCTTTATGATTCGTTTCTCTTGGAGGATTCTCCCAAGGTTCAACCAAAGGCTAGCCAGATGATAGAACGTTGGTTCTCAAGCCCTGGGCTACAGCGGATCCCAATTAGAGAAGGTAGAGTTCGAGGAGCCTTCTTTCTCCCTCCAGGTGGGATTACATTTTTTTTTTTTTTTTGTATATGTGCATTGATAGTTTTGAAGGCTTTCAGGGAATACTACTACTACTACTACTACTACTACTACTACTACTACTACTACTACTACTACTA
>JAJPUD010001512.1:268988-302384 GCA_023553655.1 Myrmecobius fasciatus | reverse complement strand
TAAGTAAATTAGTTTGGGTAGTATTGTCATTTTTATTATATTTGCTCGCCTACCTATGAGCACTTAATGTTTTTCCAATTGACTGGGTCTGATTTTATTTGTGTGGCAAGTGTTTTATAGTTTAGTTCGTATAGTTTCTGACTTTTCCTTGGCAGATAGATTCCCAAATATTTTATACTATCATCCGTTATTTTGAATGGAATTTCTTTTTGTATCTCTTGCTGCTGAACTTTGTTGGTAATATATAAAAATGCTGATGATTTATGTGGATTTATTTTGAATCCTGCAACTTTGCTAAAGTTGTGAATTGTTTCTAATAGTTTTTTAGTTGAGTCTTTAGGGTTCTCTAAGTATACCATCACGTCATCTGCAAAGAGTGATAATTTGGTTTCCTCATGACCTACTCTAATTCCTTTTATCTCTTTTTCTTCTCTTACTGCCAAAGTTAAGATTTCTAATACAATATTAAATAGTAATGGTAACAGTGGGCAGCCTTGTTTCACTCCTGATCTTATTGGTAATGGTTCTAGTTTGTCTCCATTACATAGGAGGTTTGCTGATGGTTTTAAGTAGATGCTACTAATCATTTTAAGGAAAAGCCCATTCATTCCTATATTCTCTAGTGTTTTTAATAGGAATGGGTGTTGGATTTTATCGAATGCTTTTTCTGCATCTATTGAGATAATCATATGGTTTTTGTTAGCTTGGTTATTAATATAATTGATTATGCTGATAGTTTTCCTAATATTGAACCAGCCCTGCATTCTTGGTATAAATCCTACTTGGTCATAGTGTACTATCCTGGGGATGACTTTCTGTAATCTCATTGCTAATATCTTATTTAAAATTTTTGCATCAATATTCATTAGGGAAATTGGTCTATAGTTTTCTTTCTCTATTTTCACCCTACCTGGTTTAGCTATCAGCACCATATCTGTATCATAGAAGGAATTTGGTAGTATACCTTCTTTCCCTATTTTTTCAAATAGTTTATATAGTATTGGAATTAATTGATCTTCGAATGTTTGGTAGAATTCACATGTAAATCCATCTGGCCTTGGAGATTTTTTCTTAGGGAGTTGATTAATAGCTTGTTCTATTTCTTTTTCTAAAATGGGGCTATTTAAATAATTTATTTCCTCTTCTGTTAACCTGGGCAATCTAAATTTTTGTAGATATTCCTCCATTTCATTTAGATTATCAAACTTACTGACATAAAGTTGGGCAAAGTAACTTCTAATTATTACTCTAATTTCCTCTTCATTGAAGGAAAGTTCTCCCTTATCATTTTTGAGACTAAAAATTTGATTTTCCTCTTTACTTTTTCTAATAAAATTAACTAAAGGATTATCTATTTTGTTGGTTTTTACATAAAACCAAGTCTTAGTTTTATTTATTAATTCCATAGTTTTCTTATTTTCAATTTTATTAATTTCCCCTTTTATTTTTAGAATTTCCAATTTGGTATTTAATTGAGGGTTTTTAATTTGCTCTTTTTCTAACTTTTTAAATTGTAATCCCCATTCATTGATCTTCTTTTTTATGCAAGTTAGCATCTAGAGATGTAAAATTACCCTTTATAACCGCTTTTCCGTATCCCACAAATTTTGTCTCATTTTTGTTATTCTCCTGGATGAAATTATTGATGGTATCTATGATTTGCTCTTTCACCCATTCATTCTTCAAGATTAGATTATTTAATTTCCAATTAACTTTTGGTCTATTTTCTCCTGGTCTTATATTGCATGTGATTTTTATTGCATCATGACCTGAAAAAGATGCATTTACTATTTCTGTCTTTCTGCATTTGATTTTGAGGTTTTTATGTCCTAACACGTGGTCACTTTTTGTATAAGTTCCATGAACAGCAGAGAAAAAAGTAAACTCCCTACTGTCTCCATTCAATTTTCTCCAAAGATCTATCATACCTAACTTTTCTAACAATTTGTTTACCTCCCTAATTTCTTTCTTATTTATTTTGTGGTTTATTTAATTATAAGAGAGCAAGGTTGAGATCCCCCACTAGTATAGCTTTGCTGTCTATTTCTTCTTGCATCTCTCTTAATTTCTCCTCTAGGAATTTGGATGCTATACCACTTGGTCCATATATATTTAGTATTGATATTGCTACATTATCTATGGTACCCTTTAATAAAATATCGTTTCCTTCCTTATCTCTTTTGATTATATCTATCTTTGCTTTTACTTGATCTGATATCAGGATTGCAACCCCTCCTGTTTTTGTTGTTCACATAAATATGCTTCATGTGTTCATAGGTTCTGCTCCAGCCTTTTACCTTCAACCTGTATGTGTCTCTAGCTTTAGATGTGTTTCTTGTAGACAACATATTGTTAGATTCTGGTTTTTAATCTAGTCTGCTATCTGCTTCCACTTTATGGGAGAGTTCATCCCATTCACATTCACTGTTAAAATAACTAATTCTGTATTTTCTGTCATCTTATTTACCCAAGTTATGTTTTTCCCTTTCCTTTCCCCTTTCTCACTTCCCCTCTCCTCAGTATTTTGCTTTTGATGACCACATCCCCCAAACCATCCTCCTCCCTTTAGAGCCCCTCCCTCTTTTTTATTCCTTTCCCCTGATTCTTCTATTTTCCCTTCTATTAGTCTATCCCTTTCTTTTCCTCCTTTCCCTCCCACTTCCCTATAAGGAAAGACAAGTTTCTCTGTGAAACCAAATATGTCTGATATACTCTTTTAGAGCCCAATCTGATGAGAGTAAGATTTATACAATGCTCATCTCTCTTTCTTCTTTCCCTCGATTATATTAGGTTTTCTTTGCCTCTTCATGAGATTTTACCTTATTTTTACCTCCTTTTTTTAACCTTATTTTACCACCTTTTCCTTCTTTCCCCCAGTATGATTGCCTTTCCCCCTCTAGTTTTCTTTTTCATATTATCGAAGTAATATCAAATTATATCCCCAATCTTTAAGTATCACCATAGTAGAAATATAGATCTCGAGAGTCCTTTCCTTTTTACCTTTTTATGCTTCTCCTGAGTTCTGTGTTTGGAAGTCAGATTTCTTGTTCAGATCTGGTCTTTTCATTAGAAATAGGTGAAATTCACCTATATCATTAAATGACCATTTTCTTCCCTGGAAGATAATGCTCATTCTAGCTGGATAGGTTATTCTTGACTCTAATCCAAATTCCTTTGCCTTTCAGAATATCTGATTCCAGTCCCTTCAATCCTTCAATATGGAGGCTGACAGATCGTGTGTGATTTTAATTATAGAACCTTGGTATTTGAATTGTTTCTTTCTAGCTGCTAGCAATATCTTTTCCTTCGTGCGATAGTCCTGAAATTTAGCCACAATATTCCTTGGGGTTTTAATTTTGGGGTCTCTTTCAGAAGGTGATCGGTGAATTCTTTCAATGGTGATTTTGCCTTCTGATTCTAAAACCTCAGGGCAGTTTTCTTTCAGGATTTCCTGGAAGATAGTGTTTAGATTCTTTTTTTTTCATCATGGCTTTCAGGAAGTCCATTAATCCTTAGATTGTCTCTCCTAGATCTATTTTCCAAGTCAGTTGTTTTTCCTAGGAAATATTTCATGTTTTCTTCCATTTTATCATTTTTTTTGTTTTTGTTTGACTGATTCTTGAAGTCTTATTGAGTCATTCACTTGCATTTGTTCAGTTCTAATTTTTAATGTACTGTTTTCTTTAGTCACCTTTTTTAGCTCCTTTTGTAACTGGCCAATTTGTTCATTGCATACTTTTTCCACTTCACCAATTTTGTTTTTCAGTGCATTGTTGTTTATTTCCAATTCACCAATTTTGTTTTTCAGTAAATTGGTGACTTTATCATATCTCTTTTGGAGGGCTTCTTTCCCTGATCTCAATTCATTTCCCCATTTATCATCTAGCTCTCTTTTTGAGATTCCTCATGCAGTCTTCCAGGAAAGTCTTGTGAAATGGGGACCAGCTCATGTCTCCCTTTGTGGCTTCCACTGTAGTTGCTTTCAGAACCTCAGGATCTGGGGTCTGCCTTCTTTCTCTCCATAAAAGCTGTCTATGGTAAGAGCTCTCTTCTGCTTCTTACTCATTTTTTAGAAAGCTTGGGGTCTGTTTAAAGCCGGGAAGTGCTGGCTGTGGTAGTTTGCCCTGGGGCAATTCCGCTAATTAACTTTCAATGCTGGGCTGGTCGGGGCTAGGACTTTGGGTTTGCAGAGGGTTCCAATCCACCTTTTATAGAAGGCAGATCTGCCAAAGCACCTGCCTGCAATCAGGGCAGAGTGTTCCAATTGCCTCAGATACACTCACTAGGTGTTTGGAATTTCTGCCACTCTGAGGTGAGTCTCGCCCAGTTGTCTGCCCTATCTCCCAGAGGCACAGCAAGCTGCTCACCCCCCTGCTTGACTGAAACAGACCTGCTATGAAGCTCTTCAAAGGTAACTTCTGCAAGAAATGCTTCGTAGTCCAAATATTTCTGGGTTCGTTGACTCAAAGATCAGTTTTTTTATTTTACTGATGATTTGAGAGAAGGTCAGAAGAGGACACAGAGAGTCGTGTCTTCACTCCACTATCTTGGCTCTGCCCCATAATGATTTAAATTTTATGTCCAAAAGTACACTCTTTTTCATGAACTGACATGACAAATCTCTGTCTTACAAATATAAATATGAAAATGTTTTGGAGAAATCTACCAATATACTGAATCAAAACTGGACTTATTAACCTAAAGTGTTGCTCACAGTTGCCTAAATGTGATACTGATTAATTAACAAAAATTTAAGAGCAACATTTAAAATAGTTGTCATCATACCAAATGCCTCTAATTTCCAAACTTCATAGGATGAAAAATTTTAAAAGAAAGACTTAGAGGAGTTATGCAGCTAGGTGGTGCAGGGGATAGAGTGTTAGGCCCGACATCAAAAAGATTCATATTCTTGAGTTCAAATCTAGCTCCAGACCCTTCCTGTACAAGTGCGTGTGACCCTGGGCAAGTCACTTTACCCTGTCTGCCTCAGTTACCTCATCTGTAAAATTATATAGAGAAGGAAATGACATACCACTCTGTATCTTTGTCAAGAAAACCCCAAATGGTGTCCCAGAATCAGATATGACTGAAAAACAACAGCAACAATAACAACAAAGTTGCAGGAGGAAAAATTGGGATGATTTCAGTTATCCAGTATGTTGGTGGAATTACATTGAGGATGGTTTCAATGAATTCATGGAGGATGAATTTATATCATAATATTTTTATTTTTATATAAAAATAAATTATTTTTATCTATTTCTGCAATCATGTGTGACATTAAATATAACAGAAATTTAGTTCAGTAGCGAATTGTCTCAGAATCTTTTCTATCTTGGGTCCTTCTAAAAAAGATGAAAAGAATGAAAAAATCATAACAAAGATGAAATGATGGTGCTGCTGTTAATAATAACCCACTAAAACACAATCCACTATTCATTGCTTGAGTGGGTAAGATTATTAAAAAAGGGAATTCCAGGCAGGGTGAAATATTGTGGATGCTCTGTATGCCAAAGACGAAGGTAATTTCTGTGATAGTCTATGAGGAACAGAGAGACATTGACTAACTGGGCTTTGGTATTTCCACTACTTAGGTTAGTGCCAGCCTTTATGATAAAATTCTATGAATGTAGGAGTATATAAGGTGGCATTGATGGCAGAGTTACAGACAGTGTGGTAATCAGCTTTAAGTGTAATGCAACAGAAAAAGAGCTTTTTTTCTTTTTATATTCCAAGAAAACAGGATACATCAAAATAAATCAGTAACACCAGTATACTGTCTGTTAGAACTGTGTGTTATTCATTGAGGCAGACAAACTCACTAGTACAAATGAAATCTATTATACTTTGATTATATGTAAATACTCTTATCACTATTGGAAAAAGATCTTACTTGGCAAGGATGTCATAATGGTTTTCATCAATTATATTCTCTGTTTGGAATTACAATATGTATTTGGTTATCAGTGAAGGGTGATCATAAGAAATAACTTCAGGAAAAGATGGGAAATGGTGGAAAAGATCAAAAAATTCTAAGCTCTCCAGATTTCCCCCCCACAGACAAAACAAAATTGTTCTTCAGGGTGAATGTAAATGAGTGTAAAACAAATAAGGCATCAGGCAAAACAGGGGTCCTCTTGGGAGAACCAGAGAAGACCTGAAGAAAGATTCCAGGATGGAGGTTTGGACCCAATGAAGTGTAAACACCTTCAGGCTAGCTCCTGTGAAACAACAAAGGGGGGCTAGCTGTATCAGAGGTAGCCTCAGCCCCAAACAAGGGAACTTTTACCTCCTGGGAAGGGATGGTGTCAGCATTCAGGGGTCAGAGTCTGGGAAGATTGAATTTAGATGTAGCCCTAGCTGAGAAGATATGTAGAGCATTGTATAAATCTTACTCTCATCAGATTGGGCTCTAAAAGAGTATATCAGACACATTTGGTTTCACAGAGAAACTTGTACCTCCTTATAGGGAAGTAAGAGGGAAAGGAGGAAAAGAAAGGGATAGATTAATAGAAGGGAAAATAGAAGAATCAGGGGAAAGGAGTAAAAAAGAGGGAGGGGCTCTACAGGGGGAGGATGGTTTGGGGGATGTGGTCATCAAAAGCAAAATACTGAGGAGAGGGGAAGTGAGAAAGGGGAAAGGAAAGGGAAAAACATAACTTGGGTAAATAAGATGACAGAAAATACAGAATTAGTTATTTTAACAGTGAATGTGAATGGATGAACTCTCCCATAAAGTGGAAGTGGATAGCAGACTGGATTAGAAACCAGAATCCAACAATATGTTGTCTACAAGAAACACATCTAAAGCATAGAGACACATACAGGGTGAAGGTAAAAGACTGGAGCAGAATCTATTATGCTTCAGGTGAACAAAACAAAAAGCAGAGGTAGCAATCCTGATATCAGATCAAGTAAAAGCAAAGATAGATCTAATTAAAAGAGATAGGGAAGGAAACTATATTTTACTAAAGGTTATCATAGATAATGTAGCTATATCAATACTAAATATATATGGATCAAGTGGCATAGCATCCAAATTCCTAGAGGAGAAATTAAGAGAGATGCAAGAAGAAATAGACAGCAAAACTATATTAGTGGGGGATCTCAACCTTGCTCTCTCAGAATTAGATAAATCAAACCACAAAATAAATAAGAAATTAGGTAAACAAATTGTTAGAAAAGTTCTCTTTGGAGAAAATTGAATGGAGACAGTAGGAAGTTTACTTTTTTCTCTGTGGTTCATGGAACTTATACAAAAATTGACGATGTGTTAGGGCATAAAACCTCCAAATCAAATGCAGAAAGGCAGAAATAGTAAATATATCTTTTTCAGATCATGATGCAATAAAAATCACATGCAATATAAGACCAGGAGAAAATAGACCAAAAATTAATTGGAAACTAAATAATCTAATCCTAAAGAATGAATGGGTGAAAGAGCAAATCATAGACACAATCAATAATTTCATCCAGGAGAATGACAATAATGAGACAACATACCAAAATTTGTGGGATACGGCCAAAGTGGTTATAAGGGGTAATTTTATATCTCTAGATGCTTACTTGCATAAAATAGAGAAAGAAAAGATCAATGAATTGGGCTTACTATTAAAAAAAAAAACTAGAAAAAGAACAAATTAAAGACCCTCAATTAAATACCAAGTTGGAAATTCTGAAAATAAAAGGGGAGATTAATAAAATTGAAAACAAGAAAACTATTGAATTAATAAATAAAACTGAGTTGGTTTTATGAAAAAACCAACAAAATAGATGTCTTTATTTAATTTTATTAGAAAAAGGAAAGAGGAAAATCAAATTGTTAGGTGGCCTTGCTGTACCAGATCTAAAATTATATTATCAAGCAGCGGTCATCAAAACCATTTGGTACTGACTAAGAAATAGAGTAGTCAATGAGTGGCATAGGATAGGATCACAGGACAAACTAGGCAATAACTATAGCAATTTAGTGTTTGATAAACCCAAAGACCCCAGCTTTTGGGTTAAGTACCCACTATTCATCAAAAACTACTGAAAAAATTGAAAAGCAGTGTGGAAGAAATTAGGACTTGACCCACACCTAACACCACATACCAAGATAATATCTAAATGGGTTCATGATTTAGACATAAAAAGTGATATTATGAGCAAATTAGAGGAACATAGGATAGTTTACCTCTCAGACCTGTGGAGATGGAATAAATTTATGTCCAAAGAAGAATTGGAACTCTTAATTGAATACCAGATAGATAATTTTGACTACATTAAGTTAAAAAGTGTTTGTACAAACAAAACTAATGCAGACAAGATTAGGAGGGAAGCAATTAATTGGGAAATAATCTTTACATTTAAGGGCTCTGATAAAGGCCTCATTTCTAAAATATATAGCAAATTGTCTCATATTTATAAGAATTCAAGCCACTCTTCAATTGCAAAAATGTTTGTGGCAGCCCTTTTTGTAGTGGCTAGAAACTGGAAACTGAATGGATGCCCATCAATTGGAGAATGGCTAAATAAATTATGGTATATGAATGTTATGGAATATTATTGTTCTATAAGAAATGACCAGCAGGACGATTTCAGAGAGGCCTGGAGGGACTTGCATGAACTGCTGCTGATCAAAATGAGCAGAACTAGGAGATCATTATACATAGCAACAAGAGTATATGATGATCAGTTCTGATGGACATGGCTCTCTTCAACAATGAAATGTTTTAAACCAGTCCCAATTGTTCAGTGAAGAAATCCATATACACCCAGAGAGAGGGAT
Organism: Myrmecobius fasciatus; assembly: GCA_023553655.1. NCBI lineage: Eukaryota > Metazoa > Chordata > Mammalia > Dasyuromorphia > Myrmecobiidae > Myrmecobius > Myrmecobius fasciatus. Next base: position 293,614 of record JAJPUD010001512.1, on the reverse strand, counting down.
ATGAAATGTGGACCACAACATAACATTTTAATGCTCTCTATCGATGTTTGCTTGCATTGGATTTCCTTTCTCAGATATTTTTTGTTCGATAATTTCTATGTTTATCTTTCCAAACTCTCTTGCAAAGTTCTCATTTCCATTTCCCATTTTGTTTCTAAATCTCTTTTAAGATCCATTTTGAATTCTTCCAAGAGATTATTGTGAGATGAGGACCAACTCATATCACCCTTTGAGGCTTCATCTGGATTTTGCCTTTTGTGTCTTCAGGGTTTGAGGTCTGTTCTTCCCTGTCTCCATAAAAGCTATCTATGGTCAAAACTCTTTTTGCTTTTTTGCTCATTTTTAAAGATTGAGGTCTGCTCATAGGGCACAGGGAAGATTGTCCCAAACCTTCCTGTACAGGTGGCTTCATGCTGCCCTGACTTCCTATGCTAGGTGGGCATGACCAAGTCCTGCTTGTTATACTGGAGTTCAGGGGCTCACTATTTGCCTCATGTATTTACATCGAAGTTCTCAAACTAGTCTGCTGAGCCACTGTTGTTGGTGTATTTTGGCTAAGAGCCTCCTGGTACAACTCTGACCTGTGGTCCTGGGATCCTGCCCTGTGCCTGTGGTGTATGCCTCTCCCTGCCTGATTGAGACAGACCTTTCCTGAAGTTCTTCCAAAATATCTTCTGCTGGAAAGTTGTTTACACTCCGAATATTGGTGGGTTCTGTCACTCCAAAATCACTTTAGAGGCTTGATCTGGTGTTGGTTCTGACAGTCATCAGGGAGAGCCCATATAAAGACCTGTGTACTTTCTGCCATCTTGACTCTGCCCTAAGAGAATAATTGTGGCAAAAGAGGTGACTGAAACTATTTTCTGTGAAATATTGGAAAGTAGTGGAGGTCAAATAAATGTATGATTATTGACTGAAATATTTTATGAATTATATGAATTATTGGCAAAGTACTTTACCAGCTTTATATCTCTGATGTAAGCCTAATACTATCTTTTTTTTAATTGAAAGCCATCACATGTTATTACTAGAACAAGACAACAAAATATAGGCATCACATCTAAGAATTTTTTTAAAAAGTATTTATGACTTGTATAGCTCAAAAAATCATAAATATTTACAAGAAAACTATATATTGACTGAAGAGTAAAGACTATCCCAAAATGTTCCAGGGATACAAATATAAATTATCAACTTGGTAGTTTTAAAACATCAAAAGTATTTTAACATTTACATCATCTTTATTGATTACTTCTCAGTCTTTCTGCAGTCATATAATGGCTTATTATATATATTGAAAATAAATAAAAGATCTGATCATAATGAGCATAGACTATGTGGTATTTAGATGGAAGTCTATTCTTTATTTAAAACACAACCAACAAAACTGTGTTAAGAACAATTGTTACAAAACAGGGAAATATTCATTATGGTTCTGCCTACTCTTAGATCTATTATCACTTCTAACTGCAATGATGTATGATTTTTATTTTTTTTTTGTTTTTATTTTAATTTATGGAGTAATGCAAACATTTCCATAATATAGGATAATAAAAAATAATTTTACATGAAACTGCAAATCTATGTACAATTTGCTATTCCTTTCAAATATACAATAAAACTATCATGCATATTTCTTTTCCCCTCTTATTTTTCATCCCTCAATACCTAGAGATGATAACTAAGAGTTGGCCACTATTAGACACAAATAGATATAAATATACATATATATATGTATATGTATTCTAACCATTATTCTAACCATCCTTAGATTTATCAGTTTTTTTCTCTGGATGCAGGCAGTGCCTTCCTTCATATATGCTTTACAATTAATTTGAGTACTTATAAAAGACAAAATAACATGTTTGCTCAAAATTATTGTTAAAACAATATTGCTGATACTGTATACAATATTCTCTTGGTTTTGCTTATTTTGCTCTATTATTTTGGGGAAATCTTTTCATGTTTTTCTATTTTATATGGCTTTTAAGTCAAAGAGAGAGTTGCACCAAAACATTATAATAATTACTTAATAAACATTGGTAACATCAGATACTCTAGCTCTGCTGAAAAAAACATATTAAACAGATATTTAATCTTATGGAAACTTTCACCAATAATACGTAAAATTTTTAATGTGTGCCAAAAATAAAAAGGGACTGATAACTATGAGTTTGAATACCAAGATCAAACTGAAGTAGTAAATGATAGTGATAGTTACATTTTATTGTAGATCAAGATACTTTTTTTATTTTCCATCAGACACACTTGAGTAAAAGATTTCCTCAGGGAGAAAGAAAACTATAACTTTGTATATGAAAAGCCCAATTGACATTCTGCAGTCAAAGCTTAGTGGGAAGAAAACACTTAAGAGCTATTAACTATCATGAAATAGCCATCATGTAGATTTCTAGCATTGGAAAACGGATAGCAGTGGATCTAGAAAGAACTTCTTAAGTTGTATTCTATGAATCTCCTCTTCCCCAGAGGTTGGTACATAGATTTCATAGGTCCATTAACCTGGATGGAAAAAAATGACATCTTCATTTTTTAAAATAGAATTTAGCACTTCTTCAATTATAATTTTAAAAAATTCTTAGAAAGTGACCATACAGATTTATCAGACTCTCTGATAGAAAAAAATAGTGTTAAGAACCTTTGATCCAGAACAAATACCTATAATACTCTGCTGATGAAACATGGAACTCATTCTCAAGATAACTATAGAAAGGAACATTTCTTCATTGAAAAAGAAGGGAATTGATATTCTCAGAACTCATGATAGGAAAAAAATCCACATAAATAAAATTTGTAACAAATAGATCCCACTTCACAAAGCTATAGGAATGACCGACAAAGGTACATGCTTTCGATATTGTCAAATGTAACTGAAAATAATTTATCTTCATATGCAGCTTAGAAGCCTAGAAGGCTTAGACACCTAGAAAGTATCTAAGATCCACCAAAGGATGGTATTCATATGATATCAACTAAAAATATATGGATAAAAAAGTGAAAGACTATTTGAATCATGTGGACTTGTATATTGAAATGATAGAGCTTAGGATATATATGTATATATATATATGTATATATTTTTATGAATAACATCTCTATATATACATACAAATAGAGATGTCATTCATAAAAATTTAAGAGAAATAATTTTTAATAAATATCACCCTAAATGGAATGAAAAAATTTCAAGGTATACAGAGCTACTGGAAGAAATTAAAACCATGTAGAAATAGGAAGAGGTAGATGTCATCCTTTCCGTCCTATCTCCATTGGGATTGTGTGAAGATGCCTTCAGTCAGTCTATGGAAGATGAGTTTATAACCCAAAACTTTTATTCAATTATGAAAAAGTCATTTTAGCTACCTGTAAAATTATTCACAGAATATAAAATAGAAAAGAAAAAGTAAGACATCAACATGTCTTTGGATAATTTCTATCTGAACTCAAAAAAAGGACTAAAAATTATAATAAAATTGACACTACTGCTATTAATACCACTATTACCACTAATAATAATAGTAATGGCACTAATAATAAAGGTAATGATGATGATAATGATAATAACAACAATGATCTTATAATCTTCCAATCTTTCAGTAATTTTAAATAAGGATATTGAACTGGTAGGTGAGAGGAATGTAGCTGATCTTGATTTTTAGAAGGCATTTGATAAAGTATTTCATACTCTTTTTATAGAGAAGATGGAACTAGATTATCATACTTGGAATGAATGTTTAATTGGTTATAAGACTACAGTCTTAAGACTTGTCTCTAATGTTTCAATGTTTTTCCCTTCCCCACCCTAGAGATAGCCAACATTAGACACAAATGTGTGTGTGTGTGTGTGTGTGTGTGTGTGTGTGTATGTAAACTTCTGTGTTTCAGTTCTTTCTCTGGATGCAGATGGGGTCTTTCTTCATATGTCCATTACAGTTAACATGTATATTTATAAGTCAAAAAACCTTATTTGCCATGCATTTTAAACTTCCTATCTTTTACATTGTTATCTACCTTTGGCTAGCAAATCTTTTTCTTGTTCTCTTTGTCATTTTTCCTTGGTTTGCTTTTTGTCTTAGGAGAAGGCCCTTTCCCAGGAGTAATTGATTTATTTGGTGGCATTGGTGGCCTGATTGAATTTCGGGCCAGTCTCTTGGCAAGCCATGGTTTTGCTGTGTTGGCCTTGGCATATTTTGCCTATGAAGACCTGCCCAGCAATTTACTGGAAATAGACCTGGGATATTTTGAGGAAGCTGCCAATATGTTGATGCACCACCCAAAGGTATGTTTCACATTTTGCAGACACTGGTTTGAGTCACTAATCTGAATCCTGAATTGGAACAAACTTGTTGGGCACCCACTGAGTCAGAACCCCCAAGACCTGTTTTAGGAATCAGAGTTTCAGAGCTGAAAAGGGCCTCAAACATTTTTTTAGTTCAATTCTCTTAGTATTTAGTTAGTTACACTTAAATGGCTATGGCTGAAATTACATCTAGACAATGATGGCTCAACTCATTCACACACAAAAGATAGAAAGAACTGTGCTTTCTGTTCTGCTGGGCTGTGATCTACCAGGGTCCCATGATGTTGAACCTATATTATTAGAAGGTTGGCTTTGCCTAGACGAGGGGTTCCTCATTTTTCTTTAGCTGTCTGATTATATCTATGGGCACTATCTCAGAATATGTGTGGTTTTTTTTTCAAATAATGAAAGGAAGTGCTAAATGTTAATGATTAGTACAATAAAGATATAGCTTTTTCCTTATCCAATTTCAAGAATTTCCTCACCTGCCAGGTTAAAAATATTTGGTATAGATAACAGCCTGGCCCACAGATGGCCTATGAATTTTGAGAGTTGTATTTTATATTGAGGTGGAAAAAAGCAGACTGGTATCTAACCAATGGTGCCAGTTTGAGATAGGCCAGGTACATTTTAGTCAGCAAAAAGGAAGATTTGGGTTATCACACTCTTTTTGATCCTGATGGTTCTGCTTTCCAGATCCTCCACTCATCACTAGCTGCAAATCAATGAGACAGTTTCCCAGGTGTAAGGCACTTTTCCTACTATGGCTCAGAGCATGTTACAGTCGAAAGAACCCTGGATTTGGAATCCAGAGACCTGTCTTCATCTCCTGCCTCTCACTTATCACCCAACCAACCACTGTAAAAAGAAAGGGGCTAGATCTGATGACTGGCAGGCAAGGCCTCTTCTAGCTCTAATGTTGTGAGGATCCTACAATCCTCCCCAATCACTTACACTCCTTAGTCTTCATTTCTTTGCAATACTTTCATGAGCACAAAAAAAGACGAACTATTGTCCAGAGACAACATGGCGTACTAGCATACTGGACTTGAGTCGGGAAGACTGGTCCAACCTTTCATCTGGTGTTTACTTCCATATGCTGTGGGCAACTACCTAACTCTTATAATTACGAAATCATAGATTGAAATCTGGAAAGGAAGGGGAAGAGAAGGCAATATGCATTTGTATAGTTCCTATTATCAGCTAGGCACTGTGGTAAACACTTTACAAATATCTCATTTGATTTTCACAACCACTGAATAAAATAGATGCTGTTATCCCCATTTTATGTATATTTGGGAAATATTTTATGTATATTTGAGAAACTAACACAAACAGCAATTAAATGATTTCCCCAGGATGGCACAGCTAGGGAGTATCTAAAGCAGAATTTGAACACAGGCCTTGCTGACTCCAGACTCGGTGATCTATCTATTGCTACATGCATACATAACAAAGGTCAGAGATGGGATCTGAACCAAGCCCTTGGACTCCAAAGCCAGTGGAAATTGTTGCTTGAATTGATGGAAAGACTTCCAACATTAGAGCTATCTAATTAGTGTATGGTGTTATATTTGTGACCACATTCATGGCATGTCAAAATTTTTAGTGACTATATACATACATACATGTGTATGTGTACATATATATATACACACACATATATATGTACATATATATGTATATATATATATATGTATATATATATATCTTAATACTTCATTAATCCTTTTGGAACACCCTGCATAGGTGTTGGCATTACAAAGATGCAATTGATGTTGTGAAACTTACATTCTTTTGGGGAAGATACTATGTATATACATATGTACATTTACTAAAGAAATACAAAATAAATTTGATAACCAAGATCCCTGGCAATCATTGGCATGATTGCCAATGCTTGTTTCAAAAGGCCTAGAACATCCAAAATTCTCTCAGTAGATATTACCAAATTTATACTTCCCCAAGTTTCTAAGTAAAGTTAAATTCAATTCACTTTAGTTTTTAAACCATATACCATATTGTATGTATATGTGTGTGAAGAGTATATTTGTGACAAAGGATGGGCTGCCACAGCATAAATTGTGATTTTCTGCTGCTGTTTTCAAAAGGTTGGGGAGGAATAATTGTTAAGTCTCAGAATGAACTCTAGGGGAAAGGCAGGGTCAGTTATTTCAATAATCAAATGACTACTCCTGATCAGGATGGTTTATAGTCACCCATCTTTCCCCCAGATTTTGGGAAGGTCTGTAAAGGAAAGATATTCTAACTGGGTTCTTCCTTCCCTACCCTTTCTTCTTCTTTGGTGTCTTTCAGATCCACAAATCAGGGATTGGGGTGGTCTCAGTATGTAAAGGTGCAGAAATTGGGCTGGCCATGGCAGTGCATCTGGAACAAATTGTAGCCACCATCTGTATCAATGGGACCAATGCCATCCACGAGACTCAGTGCAAATACAGGGATCTTGTCATCAACCCAATCCCCCACCAGAAAGAGTACATTCAGGTACATGTATCGGGGGCAATAATTCTTCGTCACATCAAAGGAGACCCTCAAGCTGAAGTCAACCAACAGAGTGTCCTTCAGATAGAAAAGGCCCAAGGCCATATTCTCTTCATTGTAGGAGAGAAAGATGAATGTCTCAATAGCAAGGCTTATGCTGAACAAGCAATGGAACAGTTGAGGAGACATGGTAGAAGCAATGGGACTCTGTTCTTCTATCCTGGGGCTGGGCACCTGATAGAGCCTCCTTATTCCCCATTGTGCTTTGCCTCATGGAACCCCTTTTTCTCAAGGCCCCTTCTGTGGGGAGGTGATATGGGCTACCACGCAGTAGCCCAGGAACACTCTTGGAGAGAGATCCAGAAATTCCTCAGATACCACCTCACTCCTTCTAGGAGCAAACTCTGAAAAAGAAGATTCTGATGGGAAGAGAGGGCCCTTAGAATGGAAGAGGTTGGTAGAAAAGATAAATTCATATAGTGACACTCCATAGTCACTGACCATATTTTTCTAATTCTCCCTTCTCTTTGAATCTCTTTTTTATTCAACTTTCTTCAACCTGCTCACAAAAATTTTAATTGTTTCCCTTCTTCCCTTCCAAATCATCATCATTCATAAAGTATTTTAATAGTACTGAAGATCCACTTTACCTTTTCCAGAGCTGATCTGTAACACAATCAAGAACAGAGTGGGAAGTCTGAAAGATTGCAGACCTGAGGATATGTCATAGGATGAATTTGTAACTTTTGCAAACACTTATTACATCTAAATATATGATGAAATGACCTTTTGCAGATTGTTTATTCCTCTTAAAATTTTTCCTGAGTTTTTATTTCATTCCCTTGCCTTTATTGGTACTTTCTTTGTGCTACTACTTCCCCCATAAGCAGCTTTCTCTACTCCCTCTGCCTTACTAGCAGAAGACCAAGGGTTGTCCTATTCCTTGTTATTCAGAATCCTTTTTTAACAATCCTTTTTCCTTCATCACTTAAAAACACTTCCTCTTGACCTCCACACCATCTACTTATACCACCGTCTGCACATCATCACTAGCATTGCCAAAAGAATTCCATAACATTATTTTATCTTCATTGATGATTTCAGCAAGATTTAGAATTTTGGCTCTTGTAAAATTTTTCTTTCATTCCATTTCTCCTGCTTCATCACATCTACTTTGTGTGTCTTCATAAACTTGATTATTTTTACTATTTCCTATTCTCCAACTTCATCAGCCCACTTCTATCTTTATTTATCTCCTTGTCCAATCTGGATTATTTTAATATAGCTCCATCTAATACATCTAATATCCTGTCTGTCTTGCCCCTTTGACTTTCTCACTTGTCTTCCAGGTCTGTCCCTAGTTCCAGGACGACAAACAATTTTGGGCTACATCTTCCACTTTTTTCTTTGCTCTTATATTTTCAAATATTGCTAAACATTGTCAAGAAAACATGCTGACTGGATTGGATCTCTCACAAATTCACATTTTCTAGGTTCCATTGGGCTCTCACTCTTCTTGCTCACCAATCTTTTGGTCTTTCTTCAAGTACCTATTGAAATTCCCACAATTGTTTTTCAAGCCCCCTCTCACCTTCTCCAAACCCATTACTCTGGCCTCTGTATTCTCACTTGATGCCCTTTCTTCATACTTGACTAAAAGGATGAAAGTTACCCAAGGTGAGCTCTTTGAAGTTCTCTCTTCTTGGCCTTTAAATTTATCTATATTTTTCACCTATTCTCTTTTCATTTCACTGAAGGATAGAAAAGTCTTTCCTTGGGCCTCAGTTTCTAATTTGTCACATGAAAGGGTAGGACTCCATGGCCCTTTAACTACCTTTTAGCCCTAGAACTAATGGTTTTATGACCTTGTGGCCTTTCTTGCCAAGTGGCCTTATCTTCCTTCTTCTTCTCGTGATTTCATCTTCACTTGTATCCTCTAGAATTTATTCCCTAAATTAAACTCTTTTGTCTTCAACTTGTTCTTCTGTCAACAAACTTGAGCCTCTCCTATCTTTCCAAATCCTTTTTTTTTAATTCTACAGCACTCTAAAGTTGTCTCACTTCTGTTTTCCCTCACTGTCTAACTTTAAAGAGTAGTCTACACCAATGTGCTTCCTCTACCTTGTCATGATCCAATATTCTTCAACCCTTTGTGATATGGCTTTTATTCCTATCAATTAATTGAAACTCTTCTCTCAAAGGACCAGTGATCTTAATCAGCAAATCTGATGACTTTCCTCTGCAGTTTGAATTCTGTGCAATATTTGATAATGTTGGCTGTTTCTGTCTGTGTTTGTCTATTGTCTCTGTCTCTGTCTATACATATTATGTTCTAGTTAAATACAAAAGCTAGAATTTACATAGCTCTTGAAAGTGTTCAAAGTGCTTTACAAATATTTTATTCTCACAAAAGCCTTGGAGATAAGTGCTATTATTATCCTCCATCTAGAGATGAGGAAACTGAGGTCTATAGATTAATTTAGTAAGATTTGAACTCAGGTCTTTATGACTTTTCTCACTTTCAGAATATCCTACTCTTTTTTTTTCCTGGAGCACTCTTTCCCATATCTACTTATCAAACACCTACTCATCTTTTAGGATGTAATTCTCAAATACCATGCCTTCCATGAAAACTTGCTGATTCCCTCCTTTATATTCCCTAAGCACTTTCTTTTAACTCTATTATAACCTTAATCATAAACTCATGTTCTACTTCCCCTGGTAAATCCATGACAGCAGAGACTTTGTCTTATAGTTCTTTGTGTCACCTATTCTCTAGTATACAGTTGACATTTGATAAATATTTTTTTGATTAAAGAAATGAATGAAATTGCAAAATGTTTATAGTGTAACATGTTAGAGGTAGCCCTTATTTCTTTTAAATTCAGTAGTAATTTTACATTTTAAATTAAGTAGTGATTATTTCATGAAGAAAATTGTACATCATGTTCAACAGATGACCAATAAATGAAAAAAAAATGGGAAAATTTCTCTGTTTTTATGTACAAATATGACAAATATTTTACAAAGCTTTTAGCTCTGCTCATTGTTGTTATAACATGGCTTTGGGGCTTTGGTATATTTGGAGCATGAGGAATTACAGCTTTTAACTTCTACATGTTAGAAGAGGTCCTGAGATCGGAAATCTGAAAATCTCATAATGTCAGCATTGATTGGGATCTCAGTGGTGCTGAATGGCATCCAGCCTTTTCTTGAAGACCTTCAATAAAGGGGAATCAACTGCCTCTCCAAAGAGCCCATTTCACTTTTGGAAAGCTCTAATTGTTAGAAAGGCCTTCCTCATCTCAATCTAAGGTTAATTTTTCTTCAACCCCATTGTTCTTAGTTCTGTCCTCTGGGGCCAAGCAGAACAAGTCTAATTAATCTCTCCTCCATGTGACAACTTTTTAAATACTTGAACACAGTTATCCTGTGTTCTATCCTGTATCTATCCTGTAAAAGTCTTTTCTTCTTCATCCTAAACACTTCTAATTCCTTCAACCAATCCTGATAGGGCATGAATTTGTGTGACTGCTAAATAATACTGGATGGCACGGTATTTTTTTTTTTTTTTGGTAGGAACAGATCAAATTAGGTAAGACACTTGGAAAACTATCAAAATACTATATAAGTCATATCCTCCTCCTTTAGAACCATAAATAGCAATTTTTATTCCTGGAGCAAGTGGCACCAAACATGTTCTCAAATATGTTTATAGAACACATCCATTTGAGGTAGGGAGAGACTCCTGGGATGTTATAACACTGTCACTGAGGAGGTCTGTAACTGTGTGGTGGCAGGCCATTGATAGCCAGCAACTTATATGGGGAATGGCTGCCAGGGGAGAAAGATGACATTTGCTTTGCCAACTACATTTTAAGCTGCAAATATTGCCACAATTTAAATTTCATCATCCTAGGACAAAATCCTAATTTTTCTAAGCTATTTACAAACTTTATTCTCCTTTTCTCCCTTTTTTACCTCTTTCTCTTCCCTTCATATTCAACTCCTCCTGTTTCCTTTATATTTTCAAAGCTAGGGACAATTCAAAAAAGAGTGACCCACAAAACAACTCTCTAAAATAAGTGCTGTTGGGGCAGCTAGGTGGTGCAGTGGATAGAGCACCACCCCTGAAGTCAGGAAGACTTGAGGTCAAATCTGGCCTCAGACACTTAACATGTCCTAGCTGTGTGACCTTGGGCAAGTCACATAACCCCAATTGCCTCAGCAAAAAAAAAAAAAAAAGATAAGTGCTGTCATTTATTGCCATTTTATATAAGGAAATGGAAGCAAATCGCAGTAAAATCCAGGATCATTACAATGTCATAATTAGGCCTAAAATAGAGAAAGGCTCATAAGGTGTAATCAGGTATTCTTTTGTTACTAAGTAGTTGGACTACCTGAAAGCTGTAACCAAAAAAAGAACCTTAACACAACAATGCAAGAAATAATCCAGGAGGGGCAGCTAGGTGGTCCAGTGGATAGAGCACCAGCCTTGAAGTCAGGAGGACCTGAATTCAAATCTGGTCTCAGACACTTAACATTCCCTAGCTGTGTGACCCTGGGCAACTCACTTAACCTCAATTGCCTTGGCAAAAAAAAAAGAAGAAGAAGAAGAAATAATCCAGGAAAATTGTCCTGTAATGATAGATCATGAGGGAAAAGTAAAAATAGAAAAAAATCTACTCATCATCTCCTCAAAGAAATCCTTTGTGGAAAATACATAGGAATATTATTACCAAATTTTGAAACCCGTAGATCAAAGAGAAAATTTTGCAAGAAACAAGAAAAAACATAATTCAAATATGTCGGAGCTACAAGTAGAATTGTACAGAAGTTAACAGCAGCCACAATAAAAGACTGCAGTTCCTAGAATCGTATCTACTGACAATCAAAAGAGCTAGGCCTGTGGCCAAAAATATCATATCCAGCAAAATTATAATATTCCATGAAAAAACAATGAACATTCAACAAACTTTGCAGATTTTCAGGACTTTCTTCAACCAAAAAAGCACTCAGTAGAAAATTCAACATATAAGAGCCAATATCCAAGATTAATTTTAAGGAACTTAATGTAGACAAATTGTTTTTATGTCTTCTACGTGGAAATGTATCCTATACATTTACAATTGACATCAGGAATTGAGTAGCTCATAAGAAAGATTTATTTATACAAATTGAGGTGCAGAGGAAGAAGAAACACAGTGTTATTAGAGGGGGAAAGAGGGCTCCTAGTTCTGAAAACTTACTCATGTCAGGAATGAGTTAAATAGGCAACACTACATATATACCATGAAGGGTATAGCACTTTCCAAAATCTATTTTAAAAAATAAGGGAGGAGGAAAAGGAGGAGGAGAAAGCAAAACAGGGGGAGAAGATAAGCCTGGGATCCATGGGTGAGGGTAGGTTAAGTAATATTGAGAAGCAGAATTAAAGTAAAAGTGTTAGAGATAGGAAAGAAGAGATGCGTGTAAACACTGACATAGATCGAGTCGAATTTATTAGGGAAAAAAAGTACGTCTAGTAGTCATTGATTTTAAACACAGTCAAGCTTGAAGACTCAATTAAGAGAGAAATTTATATTATATGTCAGCCATACTAATACTGGTTTTAGATGCATTTTTACAAATGGGTAAATGTGTGTGTATATATATATGCATATAGATAGATAGATAGATTTAAGTATATGTAGATATATAGAGCATTTTGCTCTATATAATATACATGTGTATATGTGTGTATGTGTGTGTGTATATATGAGTGTGGATGGATGTGAATGTTTATGGGCATATGTGTGTGTGTGTATATCTATTAAATATACCTGTGCTTAAGCACAACCTTCTTGGGGGAGGTAGGGGATGAAAAGGAGAAAAAAGAACAAAGTTTAAAAAAGTGCACAGTAGAGAACAAAAAACCAACCTACAAGGAAGTAAAAAAAAAAATGGATGCTCATGAATATATATATTTTTTTTACTATTATATATACTTTCTTGACCTGGAAATTCATTGTTATATTTTGAATCCTCCCTGACATTCTGCTGGGCACATGACAATGTTCTGCTTTGTTTTGGTTTATTTTATTTTTATTTTGTCTCTATTTTCTATTAATTTAAAAAAATAATAAAAATTTAACCTTATGATACAGTCATAAGTAGAGCCTTTCTCTATTTTAGGCCTAATTATGACATTGTATGATCCTGGATTTTACTGCTATTTGCTTCCATTTCCTTATATAAAATGGCAATAAATACTTATGTTCTTTGTATTTAAGACCAGCAGCATAGCAGAATTATACACAAGACTTTTCTAAGAGCATACACAATTCATAGGCAGCAATAGCAAAAAGATCAGCTGTTCTAGAACACTGGACACCTACCACTGTACTGGTTTCACCCAAACCACAATCTATTTTTTTTCCCAAGATGACAATTTTGCATGATTAATATTTGGATCAACCTCGTCAAAGACTAGCCAATAATTCATCTTTTTCCAGCTTTCTTGTGCTAGTCACAGGCAGCTCCTTTGTGGGAGCCAACAATTTTTCATTAAGCATCTACTATGTGCGAGGCACTTTGCTAAGTGCTGGGGATACAAAGAAAAAAAAGTGTCTGCTTTTCTGTTGGAAGAGGAATGCACAAAGATGTTCCAACCTTGAAGATTCAAAACACATTCTTATGAGCATATAGTGTTATATATCATCTAAATTTGGGTTGTAATCTTACAGGAGGTTATGATGCTGTAGGTCCACTGGAAGTGACCAAAAGTCATTCAAATTAATTAATCTTATAGACAACAGAAAATCCATATTTAAGAATAGAATTTGTCTTTGGAGAGTAGGCTGGCAAGTATGAATTTTTTTCTAAATTCAGAAGAAGCAATCTTCCTCCATCCATAGGAATGCAGAATTAAAGAAGGAAAGAGAAAACCAAAAGACAATAAATCATGGAATTACAAAGGTTGAAAGGAGCTTGAAGAGGTTCTTAATCTGGTGTTAGTTTGCTTCTTTTTATATCATCTTGATAACTATATTTTACTATAAATGATTTCCTTTGTACTCTTAAATATTTTACTTTATGCTTTTAAAATATTATTCTAAGTAGAGGTCCCTAGGCTTCCCCAGACTAGATGGTCTATGACACAAAAAATTAGCTTAAAAACTTCTGTTTTAGTCTAGCCAACTCATTTTATAGATGATGGAAACTTTTAAGAAACTTGTGCTTTCAGGGAAGATTCCCTCCTGTCCCAATCCTGGTCAAGTCTTTGTGTTCTGAATGGGCCTTTCCAAAAGATTGCTTTTGTGTGATGAAATAAAATATCTTCGTTTGTTTTTCTATCACTGTTCTTAAAGTCATTTTTCAACCATCTTCTTTATGTTCTTTTCCTTAATTAGTGGGTGTTTGTAAAGTTTAACTGCTCCCTCCCTCCCCCCCCCCCAGTATATAGCACAAACTTTTAGGATTAATTTGCAGTATGAGCATTTTCTTCATCACTTTCTTAAATCTAGACAATCAAATCTACAAAACAATACATCAGTCCCAAGTCTGCAGCATTTGCTAGTTTCCAAGGCATAATTGCTACATTGAAAATTCACAAGCAGATTTGAGCTGTTTCAGCAAGCCCCTGCCTTTAACCCTCATTTCGCCTTTGTAAAGAATTTTCTAATCATCCAAAAGAAGGCATAGTGGGACCTGTCTGAAATTAACTGGGCTGGTTCTTGGATAAGTTTCTGTTTTGAGACTATAATTGAAGCTTGGTTGGATCTGCTACTTTGTTCTATGCCAGCACACTCTTTGGCTATGTGAGGTCACCTTTATAGTAATGAAAAATAATACAAAGGCCCAAATGTTCTCAGCTTTCCATCTTAAAACCTTGAGGTTTACTCTTGTAACTTATTCTTGATTTACTCTTTATCTCCATGGGACTCAGTTTCTCATTTGTAAAATGAGGGGTTGGACTAGATAGTCTGAAGGTCTCTCCCAGCCCCATATTTATGAATCTATGGACACACATTTCACAAAAGTCACAGTTACTTAATTATCAACTGGGGACACAAACCACAGAAGCCTTTTAAAATTATTTAAAAGGGAGTATTTTAAATGCCAAGGTGTGATTAAGCAAACTTTGGATGATAGACTGGAAAGAGCGTTAGACTGAAACTATACCTTCCTCTGGCCCCTTAAGAGCTATGTGGCCTTGGACTAGTTATTTTCCTCTGAATCCCCCTTCCCTGTTATAAAATAGGCAAGAAAATACTGGCTTCACTTGAGTTCCCAGAGCTCCTATAAAGATCAAATGAGGTAATATATACCTATTATTTACTTCCCATGTTACATTGGACTAATCCTCCAACTTCTAAGGGTTTTGATTTTCTCAGCTATAAAGGGGCTAGGAAGGAGGAAGAAAGGGAAATAGCATATAGAATAGTCTTCTATATACCAGGCCTTTGCTAATCACTTTACAAATATTTCATTTGATCCTTACAACAACTCTGTAGGGTGTTTTTAATTATCTTCCTTTTGCAGTTGAGGATTATTGAATTGAAGTTAAGGTAACTTGACCATGTCACCTAGCTAGTGAGGGTTTAAGACCAGATAGGAACTCAAGCTTTAGTGTTCTTTCTAGCTGCCATATGCAATGCAGGGTTGGACTGGATGCCCTTGAGGTTCTAGATCTAATCTCTGTGAAAGTGCTTTGGACTTGTAAAAGGGTTGCCCTAGGATGGCATCCTAACAAGGGTTTTAAGTTATCCAGATAATTTATGAGTTTTGACTAAATGGTTGCCCACCCCTCTGATGTGAAGTTCATTGTTAAGATGACCCCCAAACTGTGATAGTGCCCAAATGATCTGTTCAGTTGCACTGCATAACTGCAGAATGTCCAAATGTTCCCAATGCCCAACTGTCACAAAGGAAAGCATATAACAATAATCATTGACAAGTGATAGGGGGCTTTAAAGTTTTCAAAGCATTTTATGTACATCATTCAAATTATTTCTTAGGATCATGGATTTAAACCTGGTGGGGATTTTAGAAGGCATTGAATCCATCCTTTCCAATACACAGGTAAGGAAACTTAAGGATGGGAAGTAAGTGACTTTCTTAGGTTATCTGAAGTATGACTCAGGGCTTCCTGATTTCAAGGCCAGTCCTTTATCCATTGCAGCTTTTAATATTCACGTGTGTGTGCGCGTATGTGCGCATGTGTGTACATATATTTATGTTCAGACCTAGGCAAATTTAAGAATGGGAATTTAAGAGAGGGGAGTAAGAATTTTCATAGTGCCTACTATGCGTCAGACTATCTCATTTGATCCTCAAAACAACTCTGTGAAATAGGTGCTCTTAATATCCTCATTTTACAGTTAAGGAAACTGAGGCTGACAGAGATTAAGTGGGTTGTCCAGAGTCACACAGCTAGAAAGTGGCTGAGTGTCCTTATACCTACAAAGGGCCACAAAAATGTAAAATGTTGTTATTACCTTTGCTGGAAGAACATTATACCTATTATTTTAAGTTGCTCAGAAAACTGCTTTGTTTTGACTGAACAGTTCCCTTATCCCATTCAGATGTGCAAAAGTTCATTTTTAAGATGTTTCCCAACTTGTGACAATACCCAAATGATTTGTCAGATCTTCCTGATTTCAGACTTAGTTTACTATCTGATACATTGTCTAGCTAATCTTGAAGGACATTGAATGACTTCCTGGAGAACCAAGAAGTATTTAAGGGTGGGATATACCAATGTCAATATCATAATACAAACTAGATTATGCAGCAGGCCATATCATCTAATGTCCTAATTCACTGTTTTCCCCAAATCTCTTTTACTTCATCACTAGCAAGAAATGTGTGTGTGTGTATATATGTATGTATATGTACATATATACATATATATATATATATATATATATACTCACTGGCATATTACTAGTCTTCTCTAGTAATATGTCACATGGATACATCCACTCACATTAACACACAGATGTATAAATTCATACATAGGCATGGATATGTGTATATGTGTGTATGCCCATGTAACTTGTTTCAGGTACAAAAGACCAATTGCAATCCCCATCTGAAAATAATCTACACCTCTTAGGACTAGCACAGGTTAACACTTTATGGGCAGATTCAGACAGACCATCTATGCCCAATGAGAAGGAATCATCTGTCCTTGCACTGCAAGTAGTTGTGAAATTATCTGTCCTATGCTACAGGTAGTTGGTGAAAGTAGAGGAAAAAAATGACATGAGCCAGAATATTTTTTGGATAATTTTTTTCATCTCTTTAGAAAAAAAATATGTACAAAAAAGCTAAAAGCCAATATGGAGGTGTCAGGTAAACATTCCAAGAGGTACAGATGAGTGACCCCTCTTTAAGGAGACACTTTAGTTATCACCATGCTAGAAAAATGAGATGGAGTGAAAAATCCTATAACAATTAAAAGCCACAAAGTGAAGCCATTGCTCAGGTTCCATTTGTTGTCAATGACCTAATTTCTTCCCTTTAAAATAATACTGTGCAAACTGTAAAATATTCATTTTTTTCATATAAAGTCCATAGAATATGATTTACAAAACTGGCATTGAAGAGGAGGCTTGGTGCTGGCTATTCAGGAGACATGGTAGGGTTACAGATGGGGTCCTCCCCGAGGATGCTGCCATGGAAGAGTTTTCTCAGTTTCTGAGCTGTTGAATGAAGAAGGAATCCTCATGATATGATGGAGAATCTAGCATTCTCAGCAAAGGGTTTGAGAAAACCTAGGGACTCGACTGAGAATGGTGGATGGGATATTTTTTATTGTAGGATACCACAATCAGGCTGGCTGGTCAACAGGTACATTAAAGGGTCACAATGGGTATCTTCTGATGTGACATTTTCTTTATGATTCCTGGTATCCCATTAATTAACACGGAGCCTCCCTACAAACTCAGAAAACATGATTAGCTTCTCATGGAGACATAACTAGTCTGCAAGCAGCAGCAACTGCAATAACTGAAAGTAAGAATAAGTTGTTGGGGAAAATTTATTTCAGTGTCTATAAAACTGAGAAAAGTAGATCTGTGTACAAATATCACAAAACAACATCAACAATTCAATAGTTGTGGTTCCTCAGTGCACACTTGAACAAGGGAAAAAATCTTGATTTTTTTAAAATTCTGGCATAAATATGTTAAAGCTGACAAAAAGAAAATCAGGATTAGCTACATCACTTCCTCATACAAAAGAAATGTACAAAACATCAGCTTCTAACTAGACATAACATAATACTTGTCTTCACAGTCTGACATTTAGTTACTGTGTGTCTTGGAGTATTGAATTGGAGGGTAATTAAAAAAACACCAGCTTCTGGCACCATCGTCCATCTCAAGTAACTTCAGTCATGGAGGCCGAGTGATTCTGGGGAGTAAACACAAATATGTGGGCACCTGAACATCTGGTTGTCTTATTTCCCTTCTATCCCCAAACATTCCAATCTAATTAACTTTGATATTGTTCTCCAAGCATATACATACTTATCTGTCTCTGGGTCTTTGTTCGTGATATTTCCTTAGCCCAAATGTCTTTTCTTCTTTCTGCCTGTTGATATTTTATTTATATTTAAAGCTACCTCCATTAGGAAATTATACTTGATTCTTGACCTTGCAGCTGCATGAGGACAAAATCCTTCCTTCCTTTGAACATCCATATCACTTTGTGACTATCCCTACAATAATCATAACAATGATATAACATTTCTATAGCATTTTAAGATGTCTAAAGCAGTTCATCATCAACATTATTATTGTGATTCTCTGTATATTTGTCATATCCCTTTACTGGAGTATAAATTCCTTTAAGTCAATGACTATATCTTACTCATCTTTTTATCCCCCACAACAACTAGAATTGAAACCTTCATTATTAAAGCTCCACGAATTTGGTTAATGTTGACAAGAAAATCAATATGTTGCAAGAGAAAATTTGGCTTTCAGATGTTCCTGGGATTATATCCCATGGAAATGCCTGTGAAGAAGGAACTTAACTCTCTAAAATTAGTTCATGCATGAGATAACCTAACTGCAACTCCCCCTCCTCTCCCATTGCCTCTGACCTCCCGGCACTTGGCAAATTGGCAGTGAGTTGTTCAATCAAAGATTCATGCCAATTTGGGTACTAGGGTAATCACAATAGAAAGAGCACTGGCCTGGTTAGCAAGAAATCTTGGCACTTGTCCTAGATAGTCTCCTAACTGATGGATGACTTTTTCAAAACATGATTTCTTTGAATCTCATTTTCCTCAATAAATAATAAGGACCATATACTTATGTATATATATACATATATATGTATATATGTATATATATACATACATGTGGACCATAAGGATATATAAATATCCTTATGGTCCTTAGGGCCAATTCAGTTCTAACAATCTATAACTATAACCCTTAAAATAATAAAATCCTAGAACTAGAAGGAATTACAGAGGGTATTGAATCCACTGTTAGCTAGGCAGGAATTCCCTCCAAATCCCCCAGTGAGTCTTGCTTCAGTTGAAGATTTCCAATGACATAGAAACCCCCTGATTCTTGAGGCAGCTCATGATATTTGGAGAGCTTCCGATGTTAGGGAATTTTCCCTACCTGCAATCTGCCCTTTGAAACTTCCCACTTTAGAAATAGCCTGGCAACTGTAAAAGCCAGAGAGCCTTCAGGACTACAAGGACATAAAATCTGGAAATATGAATTGAGACTACTCAGATATGAGTCATTAATGTAAATGACTATCTTGACTGATGCTGTCTTATTTGCAATGCTGCAAGTGCTTTGTTAACTGTGGGATCCTGTCTGATGGGGAAAACAATTTAGGAAAACTCTTGCCCACCCCAACCACTCTCTGACCAGCTCTTGATCCTAAGGTACTGTCTTTGGAGTTCAATTTTAATTCATGAGAGATGTTCATAAGAGCACCAGAGTGCTGGGCCTAGGGGCAGGGAAACATGAATTCAAATCTCAGATTTCAGTGGACAAGAAAAGCAGAATTACCTAAAACAAGAAGAGTTCTCAAGATTCTAAGAGATAATCCTGTCAACACAAGGTTGCCATCACACTTGAGCTATCTAAACTATTGGTAATTAAATGAGTTTTATTTTGTAGAGGAAATGTGCAAAACCTGAATGTGTGCTGTGAGTTTGGGGGAACATCTCCTCTGAGCCTTAGTAGTCAAAGAAAAGTAGTTTAGTCTGATTCCATCTTACCTGGGGATCCACCTAGACATTCTGATGAGATTAACTAGATCACGCTTACCCCACTTAGATTAACACTCAGACCTGGAACAGATCTAATATTGAGATTATGACATAGCTCAGACCTTCTTCCCGTCCACACAGCTCCTTAGCCCCTCAGGAAAAAAAAATTGAACAACTCATCTTCATCTCTCTCTCTCTCTCTCTTTGTATATGTATGTATGTGTGTGTGTGTATGTGTGTGTATGTATATATGTATTTCCCTCAGTTTTGTGAGTTGCTATCTATCCATTGGCTGAAACTAATGAAAATTTTTATCTTCTAGGCTTGCTTTATTGACCTCTGGTCAAATGGACCTAGATGAGAGGAATTACTCTGCAGGAAGATTCTAGTGGCTCCCTTTATAAATTTCTCTGTTATATTTAAGAATTAACTAACTCAGAGGGGAAATTTGACTTGCTCTGGGTCCCAGGATAAACTCATCACCAGGAAATTCATCATCCTGGAGATTGCTTTAGCATACCTCATACCTCATCACTCTCTCATCAGCTGCTTCTGCCTTTCTGATTGGAGGGCTAAACTAACATAGGGTCCCTTTGGAGAGGACTCAGAACACTAGCTCTCTCTTCATCTGCCACCAGCTACTCTACTGTATCTCCACCTTCTGATTGCCTTCTTATATATCCCACCCCTACCTCTTCAGCTTTTTTGTATGTATTTTCTTCCCCAGTTAGATTGGAAGTTTCTTGAGAGTAGGAACTGTCTTTCTTTTACTTATTTGTATCCCCAACATTCAGTATAGTGCCTGGCTCATAGTAGATTTTTAATAAATGTTTATCATATTGGGTTCAAATAGGGACTATGTTAGAGGCAGAACTATAATCCAGTACGTCCTGGCTTTGAGGATGACTGTCCATGAAAGCATACTTCTTCTTCTGCCTATTAGTGAAGGTTGTTAAGTTCTAAAATGGATAGCCAAAGGAAGCTGACAAATTGTTTTCTTGAAGGTCTTTAAAACACAGTAAGACTTTTATCTATCAGGATGGATTTAGTATTGTCCTAATCACAGAAATTAGTAGAAATCAGAAATTCTAAAGATCCCTATTTTCCTTATAATTCTATGGTGTGCCTTCTTGCCCTCAGCATCTGCAAAAGTCCATCTGTGTGGCTGATGGGTGAGCTTCACAATACCTGCGCACTCAGGGTCTCCAAAGGACTTTCTACTCTTGGGAAGGCCATTAGAGGCATTTCTCGGGGATCCTCAGGTTTGGGTTTAGAAGGAGAGCCACGTGTTCCTTTGAAGTTATGTACCACACACATTCCCTGTAGAATGAGGAGAAAAAGAAGTTAGTGAAAGATTGCAATCATTATCCCCATTACCTTTTCTAAAGGATCAGATCCTGGGGACAGCTAGGTGGAGCAGTAGATAGAGCACCAGTCCTGAAGTCAGGAAGACCTGAGTTCAAATCTGGTCTCAGACTCTTAACATTCCCTAGCTGTGTGACCCTGGGCAACTCACTTAACCTCAATTGCCTCAGCAAAAAGCAAAAAATAAAAATAAAAAAAATAAAGGATCAGATCCTGTGAAGACCATGACCATAGTAAAGGTCCTTGAAGAGTCTTCTCCTTTTTCTGTATTTTCCATAATGACTAATGCAAATCCTAAGCCTCAGTAAATCCAGGTATTCAAGTATTACCATAATATTTGGTTTTTAAAAAGCCTGCTTTGATTTTTCTGGATTTAAAAAATAAATTTTTTTTGTCTTCTATTCATTTAAAAAATTTCTCCCAGTTCTTCGGGGTTAGTTGTCTCTTTCCTCCTAATTTTTTTTTAGAAAACATTTGTATTAGTATATTTTATTTTTATGTCACATACTTCCTAATGCAGACCTACAATCCTCCCCTCTTCACAGAGATCCATTCATTTATGATATGTAGGTCATAACTGTCTTTTCCTGGGCACTCTGTCTCTGTTTCTGTCTCTTATCTGTTTGTCTCTGTCTCTGTCTCTCACATACATGCACACAACACACAATTTGTATCTCTTTCCACTTGGGTGTCTTGTCTCTCTCAATGTTGTGTCTTTGTCTCTGTTCCTTCTGTCATCCAAATTTACCCACCAGGCTCCACACCCAAGCAACAAATATACTTTCCCCCTATATTACTACCATGTAAATTATTTTTCATTTTCTTTCCTTCAGTTTCTGTTGTCTATGATGTTTTAATTTTTATTTTACAAGCAGTTTATTTTATAAACTTAGTATAGTCCTAATCATAGATATTGGTAGAAATCAGGTGACTTTCTAAAGACCCCTATTTTCTCTATCATAATAGCATCTCCCTCCCAATATTGTTGTGTGGATAAAATAAGTTAATATTTGTAAAGCACTTTGTAAACCTAAAAGCACTGAATAAATTCCATTATTATTTTTAATTTTTATTATAGCACTTGATAATTGCTATCTCAAAGTTGAGACACTCTATATAAAGTATTGAACAAAAAGCCTTTCAACTTTTCTTATAGCAGCCTTTAGAGTCCAGAGATTAGTTCAGGAGAGTGAAGAGTTAAATCACAATCAACCACAATCTTCAGCACCCACCTACTCCTTTATTTTGTGTGAGTTTGTGGCCAACCTATCTGCAGGAGAATTTTTCACAAGTCCAATCAAGGCTATGAAGACTATCTCCTTTATCTATGGGAACTGTCTCATTATCAGCTAGGAGGTGAGTCAGATTTTCTTTTTTTTTTCTTTTCTCCCCTATTTTTTTTAAGTGACTTGCCCAGAGTCACAAACATAAGTGTCTGAGGGCAGATTTGAACTCCAGATGTAAGGATAGCAGTTATTTATATCTTTTTTTCCCACCAATTCCATTACTCTGGGATCTCCTTTCCTCACCCCTGGAAAAAAAAAAAGGAGGCATCCCTTAAATCTGCTAGTGACAGTACTTTTCCTGTATAAAAAGGGGAACGCTGACAATTCATTAAAATAGAACAGTCACATTGTATTCCCCAGCCTTTGTAAAGACAGAGAATTGTAGCATCCATCTCTCTCTTCTCTAATCCTGCTGAAGCTTCACCTGGCTGTTCAGAATATCTTTTAATGAATCTTATTTGGAAATGTAAGTCCTATGTGGGAGTTTTCTTTGTTTTCCTTCAGTGGGGACTGATTTACCACCATCATATATGTATTTATTGATCAAGTCTCCCACTGATTTTAAAAATCCTAGAACATACCTGAAGTACAGACTTTAACTTGTAAAGTTAGTGATATATATTCAATTTCCTCATTAGTAGAATAGGAGTGGTGAAATATATAATCCCAAAGTTCCCTTCTGGATCTGAATTTATGCTTCTAAGATCCATTATTGCTACCCTATCTATGACTAGTTGGAAGGCAATGTAGAAGTAGTAGAATGAGTACAGTCTTGGGGCAGCTGCTGTGTGATTGGTCCAGTGCTATGTGATATCAGCCATTTCTCTTTTTCTCCATGGAAATTGGCATCCACAACTATAAAATGAGGGTTTGGGTTTGCTAGGGGTGTCTATAACCTATAAGTCTAAATTTGGCATCACAAAGGGGTTATTTTTAGTGATCTTCATAAGCACAGAAGGGAACCCAGATTAGGACTTGTTGCATTAGGGACTTTGAGGAAAAATAATGTTCAGTTTCTAAATTGTGAGTATATATATTTTTTCCCTTTCTTTGTGGTTATATTTTTACCCTTTACTTATGGCTCTGAGAGTTCAAAGAGGCCCAATAGAGTGGTAGCCAGAATGATGACAATAATAATAATAAATCTAAGGTTTCTATAACACCTACTATGTGTCAGCCTTCATGCTAAATGCTTTATAATTATTATCTCATTTGATCCTCATCACAATCCTAGGTGATAGATGTTATTATTACCCTCGTTTTAAACTTGAGGAAGTTGAGACAAACATAGGTTAAGTGAGTCAGTGAGTGTCTGCGGCCAGCTTTAAATTCGGGTATTTCTAATTTCAGGCTCTCTAAACACTCTGTCTCTCAATGGCCCAGTACAGAAAACTGTGGTATGAAAGAGTAGAAAGAAAAAAGGAAATGGAATGAGAGGGCTTGTCATTTACTGCCTGTAAGGTCCTTGAATGATTCTGTACCTCAGTTTCCTAACCTATAAAAAGAAGAACCAGAAGATCTCTTCCAGATTTAAATTCCTCATTGATCAGGGTGCATGGCTCTTTTTTTGTTGGACTCTGAATCCTTCCTGAGGACAATGACCAGTACTGCTCCATGGAGACTTTTTGCTTTTATTCCAGCATCACATGGAATACATGGGGAACAATGGCAACACCACTTAATTTGGATAAATAAGAAACATGGTTGTTAATTGGTCCAGGAGTCAAAGTGCTGCTGATTTCCAGGATGTTTAGTTAAACAATCTGGCCAGCCTTCAAAATGGGTGGGTTTGATTGGTAGATTTGGGGGGTCCTTGAACTTTCTTTTATTTATCTATTTTCAATATTTTTTTATAAAGCTTTTTATTTGCAAAACATATGAGTGACCTTTCAACATTGACCTTTGCAAAAAAACCTTTTTTTTT
>JAJPUD010001512.1:241555-263988 GCA_023553655.1 Myrmecobius fasciatus | reverse complement strand
ATAGTGTCCAGGTTCTTTTTTTCATCATGGCTTTCAGGAAGCCCTATAATCCTTAGATTGTCTCTCCTAGATCTATTTTCCAGGTCAGTTGTTTTTCCTAGGAGATATTTCATGTTTTTCTCTATCTTTTCATTTTTTTGTTTTTGTTCAACTGATTCTTGAAGTCTTGATGAGTCATTAATTTCCAATTGTTCGATTCTAATTTTTAATGTCTTATTTTCTTCAGTTACTGTTTTTAGTTTCTTTTGCAATTGACCAATTACATTTTTTTTGTTCATTGCATTCTTTTTCCATTTTTTCTATTTTATTTTGCAGTGATCTCATTTCGTTTCCCCATGTTTCTTCTAACTCTCTTTTAAGATTTTTTATGCAATCTTCAAAGAAAGCCTTGTGACATGGAGACCAATTTATGTCTCTCTTTGGGGCTTTTTCTGGAGTTGCTTTACCTTTAGGGGCCTCAGGATTTGAGGTCTGTTCTTCCCTCTCTCCATAAAAGTTGTCTATGGTGAGAGCTCTTTTTGGTTTTTTATTAATTTTTTTTTTTAAGGTGTGAGGTCTGTTTAGGGCAAAGGTGGGACAGCTGCTTTAATTTGCCCTGGGGCAGTTCTGCTGATTGAGTTATTTCAGGAACTAGGCAGTTCTTCTGATTGAATTATGTCAGGGGCTGGGCAGCTCTGCTGATTGAATTATTTCTGGTGTTTATCAGTCCGGTTGTTTGATTGATTGCTTTAAGGTGCTGTGTAATGGCAGCTATGTCCGATGCTCATCAGGGGTTCAGTGGTTCACAATCTATCCCCCTCAAAAGGCAGACCCTCCAAACCACCTGCCCACAATCAGGACAAATTGTTCCAAGAGGCTCGCAGAAGACTCCCAGGTGTGTGAAAAGCACAACGCTCCCACTCCTGTTCTGACTCCTGTTC
Source organism: Myrmecobius fasciatus (assembly GCA_023553655.1). Lineage (NCBI taxonomy): Eukaryota > Metazoa > Chordata > Mammalia > Dasyuromorphia > Myrmecobiidae > Myrmecobius > Myrmecobius fasciatus. Next base: position 263,068 of record JAJPUD010001512.1, on the reverse strand, counting down.
CAGCTCCCTGCTCCAGCTCCCTGCCCCGGTCTACCTGCGCTGCAGTCTGGGTTCAGTAGGCCACCCCCTGCCCGATTAAAACAGACCTGTTTTGAGGTTCTTCCAGAGTATCTTCTTCTAGAATCGTGTTGTTCTCCAGATATTGTGGATTTTTTTGCTTCAGAATCAGTCTAGAGGCTTCATATGTTGTTGGTTTGAGGGGAGGTTACAGGAGGTTACAGAGAATCCTGTCTGATCTCCGCCACCATGGCTCCACCCCCGGAAGGAACTATTTTCAATATTTTAAAAACCATTATAATATAACTGGTTTCCTTTGAAACTTTATTATATGTATTTAAAAACATGATTCTGAGATGGGTCCATAGGTTTTACCAGACTGCCAAAGGGGTCCAGGATACACAAAAAGGGTAAGAACCTCAGCTTTAAAAGATAGGGGTGGAGGAGTGAAGGGGAGAAAGTACTGGAACAGGAGAAGGAATTATCTGACCTACCAGAAACAGGGCCACAGCCGTGCCCAGGATGAAGCCTGCAATCACGTCCGAACAGTGGTTCCGATACTCAGAGACTCGGTTCAGGCCTGTGAGGAATGCTGTACAAAGGGTTCCCAAGCACAAGACGGGCTTTGCCAGGCGACTGCTTTTTGTTTTGATGGTGCTTGTGATGTACATCTGGAACACAGAAAAATCCAAGACAGCAGGTTTCAGTAGTCTGGCTCTTTCTAGAGACCTGTATAGGTCTATGCAAAATCTACATTTGTGCATATTAAATTCTCACAGGCCAGGCAGAATCCCCATAACCAGGGGTGAAATCTGCATAAACCAACCGTGTTGGCCTGGGCAAAATCCACCCAGGTGGGAATGAAGTCTAAACTGCAGAGTGCTACTGCATGGACAAAAGTAGTAACCAGGTTCAAATAAGTGATCTTGTCTGTCCTTTTGTTCTTCCACTTGTTTCCTAAATACAGTTTCACAAGCCTCCTTTTTAAGATCATGGGGTAAGAACACAGTACTGCAAAAGCCACAGGTAGATATTCACATCAGTAATGGTACATGGAAATGTAGGCGGAATGTGAATGACATAAAATGTCCAGGTTTTAGTCAATTAGGACTCCACCTCTTTGGGAAATGCTTTCACCAACACTAGTCTACAACTCACCTATGACTGCAAAGACATGGAGTTGCCTGAGGCTCAGAAAGATTGACTAATTTTTTTCTGGCTTGTATAGCTAATTGATGTCAGAAAGCAAAATTTGAACCCAGGCTGCCCTCACTCTAAACCAGGGATTCTTAACCTGGGGTCTATAAACTTGTTTTTTAAAAAACATTTTGGGGGGCAGCTAGTTGGTGCAGTAGATAGAGCACCAGCCCAGAAGTCAGTAGGAGTTGAATTCAAATTTGACCTCAAACACTTAACACTTCCTAGCTTTATGACCCTGGGCAAGTCACTTAACTCCAATTGCCTCAGCAACCCCCCAAAAAACCATTTTGGTAACTATATTTCAAGGTAATTGAATTTCTTTGTAATCCTATGTACATATTTTAAAATATATATTCAGAAATATTTTGAGGAATTAGGTGGCACAGTGGATAGAGTGCAAGCCTTTAAATCATGAATTTCTAATCTGACTTTGGACAGTTACTAACTGTGTGACCCTGGACAAGTCACTTAATGTTGTTTGCCTCATTTTCCTCATCTGTGAAATGAGTTGGAGAAGGAAATGGCAAACCAGTCTAGTATCTTTGCTATGAAAACCCCAAAAGATATCATAAAGAGTAGGACACAACTGAAAACAACTCAACCACCACAATAAAAATTCTAAGATGGGATCTCTAGGCTTCGATAGGGGTCCATGACACAAAAAGGTTAAGAACTCTTCTTCTAAGTCCCAGATTCTATTGAGTGTGCCAAATTGCTTTTAAAAACTTGCCCATGTAAATCTCATAAAAAGACATAGAAGATCTAATATAATTGAGGGAAAGAAGGGAGGGCAGTGAGTATTGTGTAAACCCTTACTCTCATTAGATTGGACTCTTAAGAGTATATCAGACACATTTGGCTTCAAAGAAAGGCCTGACCCTCCTTGTGGGAAGGTAGGAGGGAGGGGAGAAAAGGAAAGGGATAAACTAATAGAAGGATTAGGGGAAAGGTATAAAGGGGAGGGAGGGACTCTAAAGGGAGGAGGATTTTTGGTGGGAGGTGGTCATCAAGAGCAAAGTACTGGGGAGGGGGGAAGGGAGAGAGGGGAAAGGGAAGAGAAAATCATAACTCTGGGTAAATAAGATGGCAGAGAATACAGATATAGTTATTTTAACTGTGAATGTGAATGGGATGAACTCTCCCATAAAACGGAAGCGGGTAGCAGACTGGATTAAAAGCCAGAATCCTACAATATGTTGTTTACAAGAAACATATCTAAAACATAGAGATACATACAGAGTGAAGGTAAAGGGCTGGAGCAGAATCTTCTATGCTTCATGTGAACAAAGAAAGGCAGGGGTAGCAATCCTTATCTCGGATCAAGTAAAAACAAAAATAGATCTAATTAAAAGAGATAAGGAAGGAAACTACATTTTACTAAAGGGTTCCATAGACAATGAAGCAGTATCAATACTTAACATATATGCACCAAGTGGTATAGCATCCAAATTCCTAGAGGAGAAGTTAAGAGAGATGCAAGGAGAAATAGACAGTAATACTATACTAGTGGGAGATCTCAACCTTGCTCTCTCAGAATTAGATAAATCAAATTCCAACATAAATAAGAAAGAAGTTAGGGAGGTTAACAAAAGGCTAGAAAAGTTAGGTATGATAGATCTCTGGAGGAAATTGAATGGTGATAGAAGGGAGTATACTTTTTTCTCAGGGGTTCATGGAACTTATACAAAAATTGATCATGTGTTAGGGCATAAAAACCTCAAAATCCAATGCAGAAAAGCAGAAATAGTAAATGCATCCTTCTCAGATCATGATGCAATAAAACTCACATGTAATATAAGGCCAGGAGAAAATAGACCACAAGTTATTTGGAAATTAAATAATCTAATCCTGAAGAACGAATGGGTGAAAGAGCAAATTATAGACACAATAGAAAATTTCATCCAGGAGAATGACAACAATGAGACAACGTACCAAAATTTGTGGGACACGGCTAAAGCGGTTATAAGGGGTAATTTTATATCTCTAGATGCTTACTTGCGTATAACAGAGAAAGAGAAGATTAATGAACTGGGCTTACAATTAAAAAAGCTAGAAAAAGACCAAATCAAAAACCCTCAATTAAATACCAAATTGGAAATTCTGAAAATTAAAGGGGAGATCAATAAAATTGAAAATAAGAAAACTATTGAATTAATAAATAAAAGTAAGAGTTGGTTTTATGAAAAAACCAACAAAATAGATAAGCCTTTAGTTAATTTGATTAGAAAAAGGAAAGAGGAAAATCAAATTATTAGTCTCAAAAATGATAAGAGAGAACTTTCCTCCAATGAAGAGGAAATTAGAGTAATAATTAGGAGTTTCTTTGCCCAACTTTATGCCAATAAATTTGATAATGTAAATGAAATGGAGGAATATCTACAAAAATATAAATTGCCCAGATTAACAGAACAGGAAATAAATTATTTAAATAGCCCTATTTCGGAAAAAGAAATAGAACAAGCTATTAATCAACTCCCTAAGAAAAAATCTCCAGGGCCAGATGGATTTACATGTGAAGTTTACCAAACATTCAAAGAACAATTAATCCCAATACTATATAAACTATTTGAAAAAATAGGTAAAGAAGGTGTACTACCAAATTCCTTCTATGACACAGATATGGTGCTGATAGCTAAACCAGGTAGGGAGAAAACTGAGAAAGAAAACTATAGACCCATTTCCCTAATGAATATTGATGCAAAAATTTTAAATAAGATTTTAGCAACAAGATTACAGAAAGTCATCCCCAGGATAATACATCATGACCAAGTAGGATTTATACCAGGAATGCAGGGCTGGTTCAATATTAGGAAAACAATTAGCATAATCAATTATATTAATAACCAAATTAATAAAAACCATATGATTATCTCTATAGATGCAGAAAAAGCCTTTGATAAAATCTAACACCCATTCCTATTAAAAACACTGGAGAGTATAGGAATAAATGGGCTTTTCCTTAAAATGATTAGTAGTATCTACTTAAAACCTTCAGCAAGCATCATATGTAATGGAGTCAAAATAGAACCATTCCCAATAAGATCAGGAGTGAAACAAGGCTGCCCACCGTCACCATTATTATTTAATATTGTCTTAGAAATGTTAGCTTTGGCAGTAAGAGAAGAAAAAGAGATTAAAGGAATTAGAGTAGGTAATGAGGAAACCAAATTATCACTCTTTGCAGATGACATGATGATATACGTAGAGAACCCTAAAGACTCAACTAAAAAACTACTAGAAACAATTCACAACTTTAGCAAAGTTGCAGGATACAAAATAAATCCACATAAATCATCAGCATTTTTATATATTACCAATAAAGTTCAGCAGCAAGAGATACAAAAAGAAATTTCATTCAAAATAACTGTTGATAGTATAAAATATTTGGGAATTTATCTGCCAAGGGATAGTCAGGAACTATATGAACTAAACTACAAAACACTTTCCACACAAATCAAATCAGAACTAGCCAATTGGAAAAACTTAAAATGCTCATGGGTAGGACGAGCGAATATAATAAAAATGACAGTACTACCCAAACTAATTTACTTATTTAGTGCCATACCAATCAAACTCCCAAGAAATTATCTTACAGATCTAGAAAAAATAGTAGCAAAGTTCATTTGGAAAAACAAAAGGTCAAGAATTTCAAGGGGATTAATGAAAAAAAAGGCTGATGATGGTGGACTTGCTGTACCAGATCTAAAACTATATTATAAAGAAGCGGTCATCAAAACCTTTTGGTACTGGCTAAGAAATAGGGTAGTCGATCAGTGGAATAGGATAGAATCACAAGACAAACTAGGCAATAACTATAGCAATTTGGTTTTTGATAAACCCAAAGATCCCAGCTTTTGGGATAAGTATTCACTATTTGACAAAAACTGCTGGGAAAACTGGAAACTAGTGTGGAAGAAATTAGGGCTTGACCCACATCTAACACCACATACCAAGATAAGATCTAAATGGATTCATGATCTGGATATAAAGAGTGATACTATAAGTAGGTTAGAGGAATGTAATATAGTTTACCTCTCATACCTATGGAGATGGAATAAATTTATGTCCAAAGAAGAACTGGAACTCTTAATTGAAAACCAGATAGATAACTTTGACTATATTAAGTTAAAAAGTTTTTGTACAGACAAAATCAATGCAGACAAGATTAGGAGGGAAGCAATAAATTGGGAAAATCATCTTTACATTTAAGGGTTCTAATAAAGGTCTCATCTCTAAAATATATAGAGAATTGTCTCATATTTATAAAAATTCAAGCCATTCTCCAATCAATAAATGGTCAAAGGATATGAACAGACAATTTTCAGAGGATGAAATTAAAACTATTTATAGTCATATGAAAAGGTGCTCCAAATCACTATTGATCAGAGAAATGCAAATCAAGACAACCCTGAGATACCACTTCACACCTGTCAGATTGGCTAAAATGACAGGAAAAGTTAATGATGAATGTTGGAGGGGATGTGGCAGGGCTGGGACACTGATGCATTGTTGGTGGAGCTGTGAACGGATACAGCCATTCTGGAGAACTATTTGGAGCTATGCTCAAAAAGTTATCAAACTGTGCATACCCTTTGACCCAGCAGCATTTCTATTGGGCTTATATCCCAAAGAAATCATAAAGGAAGGAAAAGGCCCCACATGTGCAAGAATGTTTGTGGCAGCCCTTTTTGTAGTGGCTAGAAACTGGAAACTGAATAGATGCCCTTCAATTGGAGAATGGCTGAATAAATTATGGTATATGAATATTATGGAATATTATTGTTCTGTAAGAAATGACCAGCAAGATGATTTCAGAGAGGCCTGGAGAGACTTACATGAACTGATGCTGAGTGAAATGAGCAGAACCAGGAGATCATTATACACGGCAACAACAGTACTATATGACGATCAATTCTGATGGACATGGCTCTCTTCAACAATGAAATGTTTCAAACCACCTCGAATTGTTCACTGAAGAAAGCCATATACACCCAGAGAGAGGGATGTGAAATGTGGACCACAACATAACATTCTCATACTCCTTGATTGATGTTTGCTTACATTGTGTTTCCTTTATCGTTTGTGTAGATAAGATTTTTCTTGCACAACAATGATAAGTTTGGAAATATGTATACATATATTCGATTTGCCAATATTTTAACATAATTAACATGTAGTGGATATCTTGCCATCTAGGGGAGGGGTGGGGAGTTGGGGGGAAAAATTTGTAACGGAAAGCTATGTAAGGGTTATTGTTGAAGAATTACCCACACATATGTTATGCAAATAAAAAAAAAACTTGCCCATGTGATGAAAATCAGATAAAATGTTCAAATCCTGCCTTTACCACCAGCTTAGTTTTTCATCAGAAAATGAATGCATTGAATCAGATTGTCTTTTCCAGCAATGAATCTTACGATCTTATGACAGAATTTATTATCACTGTGATATACTTTACTTTTTGGTAGCTTGAAATTTAACTAGAATTTCTTAGTCCCCAAATCTCCATTATAAATGTACTTCACAGAGGAAGAGGATTAGCAAAGGAATAGATTGTGTTCCTACTTCTACCTGCAACACAGGCACCATACCCCTGTGCTGAACATAATGTCTTGCAAAAAGTAAGTACTCAGCATATACTTGTTAATAAGTCAAGAAGAAAGTACTTTGTAGACCCAAGAGCTAGTTCCATGAGGCTATTTCATTTTATCATACTGGATAAAACCATAATACTGATCTTTTATTTACTTAACAATAAAATTAATAACAACTCACACTTCTCTAGCACTGAAGATTTGCCCAGTTTTTTGTTTGTTTGTTTGTTTGTTTGTTTTTCCTCACAACAAACCTGTGAGAAAAGAAATAACAGATCAGAAAACTGAGGCTGAAAAGATTTGAATGGCGTGCTGGGGTGACACAAGTCAGAGATCTGCCTTGAAGGCTAATTTTATTGCTGTTCCCACTATCTTCCACTGCACAGTAATAAGAGTGTGAGTTCACATTTCTACAGCATCTCTAGAGCACCAGATGCTGTAATGGAAAGAGCTTGGGTTCAAGCCATTTACTAATGAGTAAGATCACTGAGGAAACCACTGAAGTGCTTCAGATCTCAGTTTCTTTGTAAAATATTCTTGCACTAACTACTCCATAGTTGTTGTGAACAGCTGATGAGAATATTAAATGTAGAATACACATGAAAGCAGTTATTCTCTATTTTGTGGGCTTATGGTTTGATCACTAGATGGCATCATAGTTCACAGAATGCAGGAATATATGATTTCAAAACCAATTTTGGATCCATACTAGATGTGTGACCTGACACAGCCCGTCCCCAGATCTGTTTCAGTATCTTCACCTGTAAAATATGATGATAATAGCACCTATCTCAAAGAATTGTTGTGAGGATAAAATGAGATAATATTGTAAGATGCTTTGCGAGCCTTGAAGTGATATATAAATGCTAGCATTACTGAAGAAGAAGGAGGAGGAAAAGGAGGAAGAAGAGGAGGAGAAAGAAGGAGGAGAAGAAGGAGAAGAAGGAGGAGGAGGAGAAGGGAGGAGGAGGAAAAGAAGAAGAAGAAACCTTTTGTGGATCTCTTTTCAAAGAGTATAAGTATATTCTTCTTTAAGATCATCAAAAGCATGAATAATGGAATGATCACAAAAAAAATCACTAGAGGCCACTGTTCCTCCAAGCAAAGGTTAATTGAATTAGGCAACCTGGAAATGGCATTCCAAGACTTGAAGATATATAGAATAGTCTGTGTCTACAGAAGTGTTTCTCTTGGTCTTCCTGCTTTGATCTGGAATTGCAGCAACTTGAGGGGGAGTAGGAGGTGGGGAACTATAGGGTTGTGGGTTTTTTGGGTTTGGTTTTTGTGTGTGTGTGTGTGTTTGTATTATCTACAACTGTTATTTTCCACTATTAGTCTATGCATGAATAAGAAATCAGGTTAAAAACTATTTGGTTGTATCTGTCTGTCTGCCTTTTTGCCTGTTTACAGCTATTGTCCAGAGCTAATGCCTATCATTTCTCTCTCCCTCCTTCCCTGTCTCTGTTTCTCTCTGTCTCTCTGGCTCTGTCTCTGTCTGTCTCTCTCTTTGTCTCTGGCTCTCTTTTGCTTTTTGTCTCTGTCTCTCTCACCCTTTTTCCTTCCTTCGTTCCTTCCCTCCCTCCCTTCATCTCTGTCTCTCTGTTTGTCTCTTTCTCTCTCCTCTTTCTTTCTCCCTCTCTCCTTTTTTTTCTCTCAGAAAATCTAAGACCTTCCTAATGAGGCTGGAGTTGTTTACCTTATCTCTTATCCCATGACTTGACAACATTGTAGCTGAAATAAGAAACTTTCCAAAACCCTGATGAGAACATGGGAAGTGATTTAACAAGGACAGATTTATAGTTGATAGTTTCATTGTGTCTATTACAAGGAAGATGATTACTAAGTATTTGTCAAATTGTATATTGACCTTCTAGATGATGTGAAGATACAATAAGAGTGAGAGGAGGAATTCGATAAATTAAATAATTTCTTAACCATCAAGGTCTACAGCCTTTTTTTTTAGTTGTTTTTTTGCCATATGCTAAAACATATTTGGCATAGCTTAATTAAAAATTATGAAACATGTCCATGGTAGCAATTGCAAAATAGGAGGGAGATCCTATTTAGCTGCACAGGTATCTTTAAGATCCTATATCTTAACAATCATAGATTTATAACTGGAAAGGAAGAACTTAAGAGTTCTTTAACTACAGCTCTCTCATTTTTACAGATGAAGAAATTGATACACAGAGGCTGACTTGTCCAGAATCACACAGCTAGTAGGTGCCAAGGTGGGATTCAAGTCCATGTGTCTCTTGACTATAAGTCCAGTGCTCTATCCACTTTACAGCTATGGGCAGGCAACATCCCCTCTGCAGTAAAGGTTCAGTGCTGTTGATCAGTTTTTAACAAGGATAAAAGTATTTTCTTATATCCTTTTACTTCAGGACAACTTTTAACTTTATCCACTTAGGTGGCTTTTCCAGAATAGTGAGTCAGAATTATGACTATATATATATATATATATATATATATTTCCCTCCCAAGTTGCTGTAATTTCAGGTCTGAGCAGAACAAGTGGGGAAATACTCTTTCTTTCTTTCCTGGCAGGTCTGTCACCCATTGGCTTCCTTTGTATTTCTCTGAAGCACATTTCCCTTTGCTCATGCCTTTTTTATGCATGACTATGAGAGCTTCTACAGGGGCTGCAACCATTTATCTAAACTCTGTATCTGCTTCTGGAGTTAGCACAGTGATCTGTATTCAGTTATACTTAATAAATATTTGTTGTATTGATTATTCCATAAATTACTTAAAAGAAGGGATTCTTTTCTTTCCTATCACCGGAAGCTAACTTAGTATACAGTAGATGATGAGGTCTTCAACTTTAGGTGTGGTTAGCAGAGGAATTGATAAAAAATTAATTCCAGAGGCAGGCAGGGAGAGGGCACTGATGGAGATAGTTTAGCTTCATGGTTCCATCCTCTGGGGAGGTAAAATCCAAGTTATATCAACCCCCTGAGACCCACCCTTTCAGTCTCATCTTGCCAAGCTGTATCAAAAATCCCAGTCATGTCCCTGAGGCTAAATTTTCCCTATAAAATCTACTTATGAACCATCTTATGACTGCTGCCTTCCTTAGGGTCAGTCGATCATAGCACTCTGCTTGTGGTGTCTTTCCCCTTACCTCCTCTTCCTCCTCATGCCCATTATGCTTCTCAACTCTACTTCTCCTTCTTATAGCTAATTAACTCTTTTAAGGTGCTAAATAATAGTAACAATAATAATAATCCCTTCAGGATTTATCCTGCTAACTAAGGGCATGCCCCAGCCTCATGGGATACTCTCTTTCCACTGGGCAATTTTGAGTTATGCTGAGAAACTTCTCTTTCACGTGCTCTCCCATTTTTTTCATATTTACCACTCCCAGTGTCTACTATATCCCATCATTTTGTCTGTAACCTCTTCCCTAAATAAATCTACCTTTTGCCAAAGAGAATGGCCACTGTGAATTCTTCAAATGACTGAACCCCAACTTTCAGTGCCTGCCATCATCTGGTGTCTACATCACCCACATCATTTTGGTGCTCGAATACATCAGTAGACTTCATTGTTTGCTGAATTTACTGAACAAGAAGGTAAACATGATGGCACATTCTCTCAATTTCCCTTTCCCCACATTCCTGGGGAAAGAGTGAAGGGGAGGAAAAAGGGAAAATTGGATTTATTCTAAACCTCTACTAGATTTCACTACAGCAACCATCCTATTATTGTTATTTGCCATTGCTGGCCTTGCTGCAGGAAGAGATGTGTCACATTGTCTGTCCTAAAAATGAACATTGGACCAGGAAGGGGTGTCTGGGGATCTTAGCATTAGCTTTGTCACTAATTTGATCTTAAGAAACTCTTTTTATTCCTTTTTTCATCTCAAGGTTTTCACTGATTCCCCATGATTATTAATGCTCTCTTCAAATTATTTTGAACTTACTTTTATTTGGCTGATTGATCCCTTCATTCCTCCAATCACTTACTAGAATTGTTGTTGTTTGTCCTTCATTCTGGAAGAGGACCATGATCAGGGAGGTGATACCATGATTTGCAAATAAATTGGATTTAAATGAGGCAGGACTGTACAAAATCATCAGCTTTCTCTCCTTCAGTCATCTGGGTCCAGTGTCAAGTTATTGATCAGGATGACTAGAGAATTATGTGATAGTGCTTTGAAGAAGCATTCTGGAATCTGGGATACTTGGGTTCAATCCTACCTCAGATATTTACTAGCTACACTATCCTAGACAATTAATTTTATCTCTCTGAGCCTTATTTTTCTCAGTTCTAAAATAGAGAATATAATAGCATCCATTTCATAGGATTGGTGCAGGGGTCTAGTAGAATAATATATGTAAAATACTTCATAAATCCCAAAGCACTATAGGAGTGTTAGTGATTCTTGTTGGTTTTAAACATAAGTTCCTAGAAAACCAGGACTATTTTCTTTGTTCATTCAATGCCTAGAGTAATGCTTTTCACATGGAATGGGATCTATTGTGCTAAGTGACTCTAATTGAATTTGTAAAATGAATGGATTGAACTGGATGATCTTTCAGTTCCTTCTAATTCAAATTTTGATAGTTTGGTTGATTCTCTAAGAGGCTCACAATGTTTGAAAAGCTGAGAAAGGGAGGTATGAGGAGACATAGGGATGAAGGTCCCAAAGATCCCAGGATGGGTTGATCCCTCACTCACCGTAACATACAGAGCTGAGTAAATACTCAAAGCAGCATGTTTGGAGGGAAACGATCTCCGGGCCTTTTCAATCACTTCCAGGTCACCAGTGCAGATATTCCCATTATTGATGAACTGCTGGTGAGTTCGGCAGGATGTGCTGGTGTAGTTGGGCTTACACACTGTGAGGAAATAAGGTGCCAGGTTCCCGGTTACCACTTGGCCAGCATTTACAAATATGTCAGTAGCAAAAAGTCCAAAGGCAAATACCCCTATAAGGAGGTTCAAAGAAAGAAAAAGAGATAATAGGTTAATGTTAGGGTAAGGCATCTATCCCTAGAAAGGAGAAAAATGTTAAGGGAAGAAGTAAGAATTTCTCCTTCACAATTCTGGCTGTAATACTCAAAACATCAGCTAAAGGCACCGTCCTTTGTAAAGGCTTCTTTTCAAATATATGCACATGAGAAGAAGAACATATCAAAACAGAAACATACAAATGCAGCTAAATTTTTCAGATTCTGGTCTTTAAGTGATTGGAAAGATACAGTAGTTAAAGAGTGTGAAGAGAAAATTAAGAGACCCTAGAGTGAAGCATAAGGGATTGGAGGATGCAGCAGGAGAATCACTTTGGTGGATGCAGAAAGACAATCACTTTGGTGGATGCAATAGGAGAATCACTTTGCACACTTTGCAGAAAGCTAGCTTGGATTGGCTTTCTGTGCCCACTATATTTATTCACCCTTCAGTGGACCTCCCTGGGAACTTCACTGAATGTGCACTTACAGGAGGGCCAGTCAATGGCATACTGTTTAAATAGATCCCGTTATTTTTGTCTTAGACTGTGAAAGACCACTGGACCATGCTCTCCATGAATCATAAGAGAGGTAATAGGCAAACCAAGAAATTAACTTGTATCAAAGAATGAAGATTAATCTATTTTGCATCTCAATGTCTTGACTTAAGTGGTTACCTATAGTAGAAAAATATTCCCTATTCACTTCTGTTTCATAGAATTCCCATTCTTTTTTTTTAAAGCTCAGTTTAGTTATTCCCTCCTACAGGAAGTCTCTCTTGATTTACCCCCTTTCAGCATTCTTTCCCTCTGGAAATTGCTTTTGTATATACTTGCATGTATTGACATATGCGTGTGTCACATTCCCCCAGAATGATGTTAGCTCTTTAAAGACAGGGGTTGTTAACATTTTTTTTCTTTTTGTATTTCATCCTCTGGCATAGTGACTTGTAGGTCCTGGGAGTTTAATAAACACTTGTGGCATTGAATGAATATTGAAACTTTCAAGATGTGTGGTTTTTATTTGGTTAATCTTTTTTTGTGTTCATATAACTGAATCAAATATTTGTTGTGAATCTCTCGGGTTATAATCCAAACTTAAAAATAGGAATCTTGACTTGGACTCAATCAACATGGTGCCTTTATCTCTTTGGAAAAGAGCTCTAGTGACCTGTTTCCAACTTTCCATTGGGTATTTTTTTTAAACTAGCACTTCAAACTTAATGTGGATCAAACTGAACTTAACATCTTTACTCTAAAATAATCTCCTAACTTCCCTACTTTTGCAGATGACCATCATTCTTTTAGTTAGTAAAACCTATGACTTGATTAGCCTTTGATTTTTTTCCCTGACAATTCAATATTTAGAATGCAAATCTCTTGAGAGTAGGAATTGTTTTATTCTATGTTTCTTTATCCCTATCACGTAGCACAGTCCCTAGCACATAGCAGGCATTTGATACATGATTTTTGATCAGTTGATTAAATATTTTCTGTAGATCCCATTTCTCCATTATCTTTCATATTAATTTCTCTGTTTCCATTCCATCTCATAATCTAGATTAGGGTATATTTATTCATATATACAGTATTGTGACAAGAATGCTAGATTCTGAATTCTATTTACAACCCTACTCACTGTGCCACTCCAGGCAAGTCTCTCAACCTGAGTATCACTTTCCTCTTCTCAAAAAAACACAAACTGCAATTACTGACAAGGTTATTGCAGGGATCAGATATGTAAATTTTTTGTAATCTTAGAGCTTATATAAAAATCAGCTATTATTTTTGCTTTCCCCTGTAATAGACTGCAAATTCAGAGAGTAAAGACTGGGTCATTCATTTTTGTTTAACCATTACCATGTCATAGTATCTTATATTGTTCATTGTCAGTTATGTCTGACTCTATATGACCCATTTGGGGTTTGGTTGACAAAGATGCTGGAGTGATTGGCCATTTCCTTCTCCAGCTCATTTTACAAATGAGGAAACTTAGGCATACAGAGTTAAGTGAGTTGCTTAAGGTCATACAGCTAGATAGTGTCTGAGTTCACATTTGAACTCAGGAAATTGAATTTTTTTTGATTTCAGGCACTGCTCTCTGTCCATTTGTGTCACTTAACTGTTCCGCCTTATTTATAGGAGGTCATTCACAGATGTTTACTGAATTTCATATTTTTACTGTATTGCATCTTTGCTATTTTTCCTTTTCATCAGCAGTCACTGAAATGACTAGTCCAGGTGAACAGTTTTCTACTCTGTCTGAGATGTTTTTATTGCCTTTGTAGAATGTTATTAGTCTTTGGGAAATTGCATCACTGCATTTAAACCACAAGGGGGCTTTAGCTCTCCAAAAATACCTCATCGACTCACAGGAAATAGTTTGCCAAATAAAAGACTAGGTATTTAGTAAATCCTTCAAAACCTGGCTTATTAGGAAGAACTCTCCCAAGTAATGGCATTAACAATGTTGTGCTAATGTCACAGAAGTTGAAGAAGGAAAAGAGTACAATTTTAAGCATATTGTGTAGCAAACTCTTAACTCATTTTTTCTTCTTTTGAATATTTTTAATATAATAATAAAATAATGTATTATTAATATCAAATATCTATTACATATTAGGAGTTTGCATGAGAAAGGCAGCAGAGATAGCAGGAAAGAAGTGATAGCCAATTATGTGATGGAGATGGAAAGGATGGATTATGAAATTGATCAGGAATGGAGGCTAGACTGTAGGACTTTTTAAATCTTTTCCACTCATAACCCCTTTTCAATCCAAGAAATATTTACATAATCCATGGTTATATAGATATATAAACTAGGTATGAAAATCAAACATTTACTGATAACAAATCATAATTTCAAGACCCCCACATTCAATCATGAGAAAATTTAAAAAGTGGGAGGCTAGAGGATAGATAGAATATCCTCAAGATACTATCATGGCACTGTAGATTTGAACTCAAAAAATGAGCTAATATATAAAAAAATGTTTTGTGAACTTCAAAACATTGCATAGATATTAGTCATTATTATTGTTTTCTAATCTATCTCATCTTTATATAGTTGAGGAAATTGAATCTTAGAGAGTTGAAATGAATTATCTATAGTCACATTTTCTAGATGAGGAAATTAAGTCTCAGAGAAGTGAAGTGAATGATGGAAGATCAGTTTAAGAAGTGGAATTTGAAGGTCCTCTGATACTAGAAATAGTGCTATTTTAATTTGTTCAAGATGTTATATTCTACTTTTCACACCTGCTCCATGATACCTCATATTCCTTGGAGAAGGGACCAACATTTTTACTTCCATCATTACAGCTAAGATTTGAAATCCAAATATGAATGAGTAACATAATAACTTAAATTGAGGTCTGGCAATCAAGGATACCCTTGGTTATCTAATTGGGCTTCCTTCCAAAGAGCTGAACTCACAGTCTATCTCTTTTCTGAGAAACATACATCTTGTTGGGATAATTCAGGAAGTGGATAGAGCACCAGCCCAGAAGATGATGGGCAACTGAGAGCATAGAAGAAGCCACTTTCCCTATGATCTGTATGAGTTATCTTCTCATAAGTTTCAGTTTCATCAATTTATCTCCCATCATCTTCCCGAGTTCAGAATTGGGGCATCAGTTGAATAGGAATACTTCTTTGATAGCACAAGAAAGGCGTAGTTAGTTTTGTCTTATGACTGAAGACCATGTCCTGACTGATCAAGAGATACAGAGATACAGTCATTTTGAAATGAACATGACATTTGTTTAGCAATCCTACAAAGTTGTCTTTACCTTCTAGGAGGAGTAAAGTGAGTAAAGGCTATTTGAGTATTTTATATTTTGCTATTTGTTAATTCGTGAATATGATAATCATGCCTTCAATATTTTATGGTTTGGGTTTTTTGTTGTTTTTTTTTTTTGTGGTAAAAAGTTGTCCATACTTTGGGAAAATCCTAGATATATTTCTTTTCTGAACTTTGTATCAGAGATTTCTCTGGAGTTTCTCCAGGGTTCGGGCAGATCCAAGAAGAGAAAAATTGACCTTTTGATGTCAAACACGCTATTATTTAATCCAACTCTGCATGAGTTCAGAGCCCTTGTGGGTAGTATATACTAAAGTGTACCTGACTGATAGATTCCTTTCATAAAAGAAGGCATAAAGAAGGGGCAAAGAGTTAATTATACAGAGAGAACATAAGGACATTGGGTATTGGAGAGCTGGAAGCAAAGACTGACAAAGGACTAGAAAGGGAAAACTGAGGGACAAAGGTAATTTTTGAACTGATAATGTTGCTTTGGTTTTGATACCAGATGAGAGGCTTATGAAAAGAACACTGTTCTTTCAGGGTGTGAGAGGAAATAAGGATGTTAAAGGGCAATAAAACCTTTAACATAAGATTCCATCAAGTATACCGCAAATCTAAGATCTGCAATTATTTGGTGAGATCTGGGGTGCTCAGGAACTTCCCTCATAGCTTAATCTGATCTAATTAGAAATACATGGTAGAACTAGATGTAGCGATAGTTGAGAAGAAATTAAATGCTGCATCAGTGTTCAAATTTTGGTTCTACAGCTCACTCCCTTTGTGTGCTAACCTCACAAAAACTTCATTTTCTTTTTGCTGAGGCAATTGGGATTAAATGACTTGCCCAGGGTCACACAGCTAATAAGTAACTGAGATCAAATTTGAACTCAGGTCCTCCTGACTCCAGGACTGGTGCTCTATCCACTGCACCACCTAGCTGCCCCACTTCATTTTCCTTATCTGTAAAGTGAAGGGTTGGATTTCTTTCTTGGGACAAGTGTGATTGGAGTGGGGGTTTTTGGACTGCCAAAAGCTTACCTCTAGTATACAGATAATATGATGAGGGTGCTGAGATGAAGGGGAATGGGAAGAAGTGTGGCTGATGTGTATTTAACAGCAGCTCTCTGGAAAAAAAAAATGTTCTCAACACACTTTTGAGCTTATCTCATTAATGCTAATCAACATTAGCAATTTTTCACTATAACTTCTTAAGTGTGATCATTCAACAAAACAATAAATCAAACCATGATTTGTTAGTGTTTGTGGATTTCTATTGTGTAAGTACTCACACTGAAAATTGAAGACATTAGCTCTCAAGAACACAGAACCTCCTGCCTTCAGCACATCCAAGAAAGGGATGAGTAGGTAGGGGTTTATAAGTATAAAAGGAAGTTCTTTGGCTTACTCAAAAGGAGTAGATCAAAAATTAAAAAGTAGGTGGGCTATTTTAGAAGGTAAGGAAATTCCTTAACCCTGAAAGTCTGAAACTAGCTGATCCTTATCCATGATATCATAAAGACTATATTTAATAAGGATTATAGAATCATAGATTGCTATCTGGAAAGGTCAGCACTTTCTCCTTTTATATACAAGGAAACTAAGACTCACAGAGTTTGCCCAGAATGTCATAGTTGGTAAGGATTAGGAGAAGGATTTGAATGTAGCTTGCTCTTCCTGATTCCAGGTCTAACATTACCCACTATTCTACATAGCCTCCCAACTAGATGGCTGAAGTCTTTTTTGGATAAAAGATTCCAGTGCTCTCAGATGTTCAGAATCCAGAACCATTTCTTTTATAATTTTGGAAAGGACCAGCTTTAGTGACCCTGATCCCTTGTGATAAGAACAAGCAACTCTCACAGTAGATAGGACTCCTTATTCTTTCCTCTGCAGTCCAGCAGAACCAATTTAAAATTTTCAGATGGGTAAAAGCACTTGAAGACAATCCCCTAACCACTCTTTTCCATTTTGAATTCTTCAATTCAGTCTTCATATGGTATGATCCTCATTCTTTTTACTATTCTAGTCAATTTCCTCCAGATGTGCTCTCTATTGTTCAAGTCATTCTGAAAATGTGTACCCCACTGAACGCAATACCCCAGATGTGGTCTGACCAGGGCATAGTCTTGCAAGATGCCAACCTCCCTTGTTCTATATTCTGTGCTTCAATTAATACAACCTAAGAAGGTGTGGGGGTGGGGGTGGGTGGTCAGAGCAGGTGTTTGCTAGTCTTGGAATGGAAGTCAGCAATGCTATCAAATATGTTAATGGTATCAATTAATTTTCTCGTCAGCCTATGATCGCCATATTAGATGCTTTGCATTTTCCAGATTGTCCTGACTTCAGCTCACAAAGGCTAATCCATCACTGCATCGGCAGAGACAAGCTTTGCTGGAACCTCCATACCAGCTTTCATTCAGACACGCATTGATCATTCTAATTTTATTTTTTGCAGCTTTGCCAAAAGGGGTTTTATTCAAATCACAGGCAGCTATTTTAATGACTCCAGCTGGCTTTAATTCAACAGGGTTTAAATTCTGAGAGAGGACAGTAATCACACACAGCTATCCAAAACCCAGCTTGCCTGGAAGCCAGATATGTTGGGGGTTTTTATATTTTCTGGGGCAATTCTCTTGGCTGAAGTAAACTGGGTTGCTCTTCTCACTTCCTTCCACTTCATCCTACAAAAGTGAAAAAAGCCAGGAATTGCCTCTATTTTCCAGAGTGCTTCCCTAAGGAATCTGAATTTGTCTTATTTAATATCTTCTGGGATTCAGGGAATCCAGTAGATCCTCAGATCTGTGATTCTGATTCTTGGTCCTTAGCCATGTAACCCACTAACTGGAACTATCCTATGATCTTGTTGTCTAGTGCTAACTATGGTTTCCCTCCATTCTCTCTGCCTTGCTGGCCTGCTTTTTTCTATGCTACTATTGAATATACTTTGCCAAGAGTTTACTCTCCAAGGCAAACTGTTTTAATGCAATTGATCTTCCCTCAAAAATACACCAAGAGACTCAGAGGGCAGAAGATATAATACCTGGGCAGACAGAGCCAACAAAATGATTCAAAGACAGCTCAAAACATTTGTTTAAGGAAACTCAACATGTTTCTGTTTAATTTAATCTTGGCTCCCTGTTTATGTGCTTTATTACTTCCTTATTTAAGTGTCACACTAAAAATACATTTGTTTCTTCTATACTCTGTATTGATTGTATCTATGGTACCAACTATTTTCATCAGGGATTACTTTCCTTAAAGGGTCTAGGGAATCATTTATGTGTTAGAATTGGAGGAGAGATGTTTAAAAAATCCCATTTTAATATCTCCCTCATTGCTTCGGGCCTTTTGCCTGAAATTGTGAACATTAGAGATAAGGCATTGTGTATTCAGCAATCTTCCCTTAAAACAGCAATAGCTACAGGAAAGATAACATCTTAATTTGTCACCAACAATGGGAATCAGAAAGCTAACTATCATTTTGGAAATGATTCATGGAGCATGGGAAGCTAGCTGGGAAGGGCATCTCTGTGTAGACTCCTGGGCTTTGACAGATTAGGGGTAGCCTATGGGTACTGAGCACCTTGGAGGAAGGGTGAAAAATAAGAATGAGGCAGAAGGAAAAGGAATGAGAAGACTCAAAGGTGATCTTCACGTCCATGACTCAGACACACTGTTTTGTTGAGAGTGGGTTGTGACAGGAAGAATCTAAGTGCGCTGGGAATCTGAGGTGAAGGGAATTGACTAGGGAGACCAATTAGAAGGGTTCAGAGAAAGGAGGACAATAACAGAAAAGGCACATTTTTTCCCTAGGGCTACTTGTGCCTGGACTCTTCTTGCTATCTTAAGGAAAGTCTAAAGTTAAAGACAAAACTTGGGAGACTGGTAGCTAGAGAAACTGGTTCTATCAAGTAATCTATGGATGATGAACACTTTCCCATCAGAAAAAGTTTTTCTGGACCTCAATCTTTTTGAATGGTGGGAATGAAGGTATTGAAAAGGTATGGCAATGGACTCCCATTTTAAAGTGGTAAGATCTAAACCTGAATAAAGGAGATACTCTAAAAATGAAAGCCTCAAGAGAGATTGGTTTAATTTCATTCCTCCTCCAGGGACTAATCTACACCCATTCACCTTCTCTTCTATTCAGCTATTTGGTCAGCAGATTTAGGAGCAGGTGAAAAATAATAAGAAGAGGGAGACTGGAAGTGAACAGGAAAGAGAGAGACAGAAAGACAAGGAGATACAGAGACACACACAGAGAGAAAGAGAGGAACAGAGAAAGAGAGAGACACACAGACACAGAGAGAGAGAGAGACAGAGACAGAGAGAAGAGAATGTGAGAAAAAAGAGAGAGGAGAGGAGGAGAAATGCAATGATACATATGTAGCTCTGTGAGATGCAGAGCCCATATTATTAGAAAAGAATTGGTGGCCATAAAATAAATATATGAATTCAGTCTGACCCTATAAATGACTAATTGCATCATAAGAAGACAAGCATCCTTTTGCAACAAACATCAGAGAAGCTCAGCCTAGTTATATATATATATACCTTGAAAGTATGTTCACTATGCCTTCCAGCTGCCTTGGAAATTGAGGTCAGAAGCATTCTTGCTTCTCTTTTCCATTAAAAAAAATTCTCCAAGTGCATAAAACACATTTATTTTCGGAAACTCGCATAGAGCTTTAATTTCAGGGAGTTTTTTTGTTTGTTTTTTTTTAGTTTCAGACTGTCAAGCTTCCTTATGTTTTATATTTAGTGTGTGAATCTTGAGACTGAGAATTCACTGGATAAATAATAGAGTGATGAAGGCCTTTTTGCTATTTCTTTGGTAGCATTATCATGCAAATAGTTTAATGACATAGAAATCCAGCCATAACACATGAAATCCAATCTAGTCACAAAACCTAGGTCTGTAATAAAGGAAATAATACCAGTGTAAAGTCAGGTCACTTGAAATTGAGTTCAATCTTTTATCAATCTAACTTAAAAACAGCATAATCTAAGGGCTTTATTAAGGTGTGTTTCCCCTCTAATCATTAATCAATAAATGATTCTGGCTTTATAGAGTCAAGCTTGAAGTCAGAAATGAGTTTTTGCTGAAGAGGATCGTAGTGAATAGGAATGTGAGTTGGATGGTTTGCAGGATTCATAGCTTGTTGATTTCTTTCTAAATGAAAAATCCATTGACCAAGCAAGGCATTGTCCTGTAAACATTTAGGAATCATTAGAATCTTGAATCTTGGTTACAAGCTATTTCAGGACTGTAGCTATTAGTCTGAGAATTCTTGACCATAATGGTAAGTGGAATGGAAAACATCATCAAGGTGACCTTCAAGACTACGTCTCTTAGTCTTATTATGGGCAAACTGATTGTATAAAGCAATGTTTGGGGATATAGCACTTTTCACATAGTAAACTGAGCTAATAGCAAAAATAAGGTTTGGTCAAATACCAAACAATCTGTATTTTCTTCCTCTCTTCAGGCTTTATATTACTGAGAGACTAGCTATTGTTTATGCATATTGCTATTTAGTGCCAAGTAATAATTCTTTGCTTGGTTTTGTTGACATATTGTGACTTGCTTCTGTCACCATTTTGGGAGATAGATCCAGGTACATCCATGTAGAGCAGTCTGCCCTGGCAAAAAGAAAGGCTACCCCTTCATCTAAAATAGGTGAAGGAGGAGAAAGTGACAGAAGATATATGAGTTATGTGAACTAAAAAAGAGAGAGCCTTTTTTTATTTCTTGGATTTTTTTTCTTGTTTAAGGTTTTTCTTAAGATTAAGGTGTCTTAGGGGCAGCTAGGTGGCGCAGTGGTTAGAGCACCAGCCCTGAATTCAAGAGGACCTGAGTTCAAATCTGGTCTCAGACACTTCCTAGCTGTGTGACCCTGGGCAAGTCACTTAACCCTAATTGCCTCAGCAAAAAGCAAAAAAAAAAAAAAAAAAAAAAT
>JAJPUD010001512.1:221171-241455 GCA_023553655.1 Myrmecobius fasciatus | reverse complement strand
AATTGCCTCAGCAAAAAGCAAAAAAAAAAAAAAAAAAAAAAGATTAAGGTGTCTTGGGAGACTTGAGAAAATATGGAAAGGTGTAAGTAGCTGCTATAGTATGTGAGATAGTGAATGAATTCAACTGGGGAGACATCTAAGGATTGCCTTATTTCAATGAAATTTGTGATTTTTCTCTAGCTTTGTTCAGTAGCCATGAGTAAGATTGAAAGTACCAGAAGATGTGAGTAATTCAAGCTTGGAGTTTTGTAAGGCATGATCAATGATAAGACATCAATGATAAGACAAAGATAAGGACTAGGAACTCAAGCATGAATGATAATATAAAATTGAACTGGTTCACCAAAGAGTAGGAAAGGAAAAATAGTTTTTAGGGATGATGACTTAAGAAAGAACTGAGGGGTAAAAGAATTAGAAGTGATGACAAAGGAAAAGGTTAAGAATCATACCATAGAGATGAATATATAATGATAAAATTATTTATTATCAGATAAAGGAATATTGAAGTTCACAACATAGAAGCAGAGCACTTCTGTGAATGGTGATGGCAAGATTAATTGTCTGCATCTTGATGTGTAAATGGGTAGAAGACTGCTCTACATGGATGGTTAATCCCATTCCATCCTATTGTCTTCAAGAGATTGTCTCCTCTATCATCTCCACTTTGAGAAAACTACAATTAGTGTCTCTTTCTTTTCCCTTCAGAAGACTCCAAATGCTTTTTAATTTGGGTTCTGATCTCATTAACCAAATTGTTTCTCTTCACTTAAAGCTTTCAGTTACCAAATTGAATGTTTATTTCCTGTCCTCTACCTCTCTGATACTCTTTGCTACTAATAATTAACATCCAAGATACTCTTAAAATTTTCACAAAATTGATTTTTTTCTGATTCTTTTCCTACCTATATGATTGATTTTTCCTAGTTTCTTTTTCTCAGTCTTCATCCAGATCATATCTAATAATTGTGAATGACCCCCAAGATTCTGTTATGAGCTCTCTTCTCCCTCTAGACTATCTTTCTCAGGGATCTTATTAATTCCCTTAAGGTCAATTTTCAACTCTCTGCAGCTAATTCTCAGATACATTTATCTAGCCCTTACCTCTCTCCTAACCCATAGTCTCAACTGTGTCTGAGACATCTTGAACTGAATTTCCAATAGACATCCCAAACTCAATCTGTCCAAAATCCTCCTTTCTCCCAGGATTGGCTAGTACTGTCAAGGGCACAATAATCTTCACTGTTGGACAGTCTTGCATCCTTGGTACCATCTTTATGTCCTCACTCTCTCATTTTTACAGAGTTAATCTCTAGTCAAATCTTATTGTTTATAAAACAATTGTTCATAAAATAAACATTGTTTATTTTATAAACTCTAGTGGTGCCTATTATCTCCAGGAATAAATAAATATAAAATCCTCTTTTGGGCTTTTAAATCCAAACTGGCTCATTCCTACATTTCCAGTCTTCTTATACATTAATGCCTTCATGTACTTGACAACAAGGCTTCTTAAATTTTTTCTACTCATGACCCCTTTTTACCAAAGAAATTTCTACATGACCCCAGGTATATAAGCTATATAAAATAGGTATACAAATCAAACATTTACAGATAATAAATAAAATTTCATAACCTTCACATTCAATTATAAGACCCCATATGGAGTTACAAATTGCAGTTTAAGAAGCTGGACTCTGCCATTCAGCAGTAGTGGCCGTCTTGCATTTCCTCAAACATAGCACTACATATCCCCCACGTGTCTTTCAATGGTTGTTCCTCATTGATTGTGTAATGATATCCTTCCTTATTTCCATCGCTTGGCTTTTTTCAAGACTCAATCCAAATATCACCTTTTGTAGGAGGCCTTCTCTGCCCTAACTCCACTGTTCCACTGGCACTAAATGTGTATTTTTAGGGTGGGGGGGGGCATTTTCTTTCCCATATTAGAATGTGAGCTCCTTGAAGGAAGAAATCACATTTTTGTCTTTCTTTATGTCCTTAGCACTTAGCACAGGGTTTGGCACGTAACAGCCTCAATAAATGCCTTTTGACAGTTACTATACTAGTCTCTCCTTTGTACTAGAGATTCAAGAGACATGATGTTTCCTCAAATACTTTGGCCTTCTGTGAAGTATTTTCCTTTCCCCTCTGTCTCTCAAGCCAAAATTTCAGCCTTATCCTCTTTCTTCTCCTAAGATTTAGTCTGCAGGAATGTTTGAGAAGACCAGGTAATACAGAACTAGGTGGAAAAGTTTTATATCCTTGGATGCAGGAGGCTAAGGCTTCCACAGAATGACTGGAGGCACTGTCTCTCTTCCCTACTTCTCCTATCTGAAGTATTACTCTTTACCTCGCATCGCCCCTCGGGGGGGGGGGGCGAGGGAATGTTTCTAAAGCATTCTTTTCTTTGTGGACTGACCATGGCTAGTAGACCACTTCTTAGTCCATTATTGGTCCCTGGAGTAGACAGGACCTATAATATTCTTAAATAGTATCTGCTTTCAAAAATCCTTTTACTTCCTTATATCCATTATTGACTTATCACACATATATTTTCTTTTTCTTTTCATGATCTCTTCTGCTTCTAGCATCACGGATTCCCGCCTAGCATCCAAGATTCCCACATGAACCTTCCTCTCCTACATTGGAAGTACATGGGAACATTCAGTAATAGAGAGATGGGGGGCATCCTGACTCATCATCCTTTCCAGCATCCTTTCTCCTATCTTCTCCAAAGGATGTTTTTCTAATTAACCCCTGCAGATGCATGCCCAGTGAAAGATGGCAAAGTGTGAGGAATTTCACACCTTAACTATTAGTATGTAAAACAAAGACTTATCTGCCCCATCATAATGGTCCCCAAATTTAAGTCAGCAATGAGGAATGAGGAAAAAAGGAGAAAAAAATTCACTAACTGTTCCAGCTGCAAAGGATCTCTCCCTTCTCAGGACTACTCCTACACTTAGATTTGGTACCATGTAACTGGAAACCCATTTTTATGTTTTAATTATTTTATATACATTATTATTCCCCCCCCAAAAAAAAACCCTGTAGGTTTCTTGAGAATGCAGATCATGTCTTAAACTTGTGTTGCATCTTCCCACAGTGCCTAATATATAACAATTAGATATTAGAGATAGTTAATGTGTCCCCATGAAATCTAGGAGTGAATAAAAGATAAAAGTTGAATTGTGAAATAAGTTATATTTCCACTAACTGTAATATAGTAGAAAGAATACTGGACTTGGAGTTAGGAGAGACTTATGTTCAAATTCTGTCTCTGATACTTACTAGCCATGTCGCCAAGGACAAGTAATCTCTCTCAAACTTCATTTTCTCATCTGTAAAATTGGAATAACACCTTCCTTATCTTCCTGAAAGCATTATTTTGAGATTCAATGACATAACATATAGGAGAAGCTTTGGGAACCTTAAAGCTCAATAAAAAGGCCAGTTATTATTATTTGAGTACCTGCTTGCAGGTCATTCTTGGGACTCATCAGTAAAACTGAGGTATATGTATGTGAACCAGATCACCTCCAATGTGCCCTCTAGTTCTTAAATCTATAATCCTTTGAATTCTTGTTAAATGTATAAGAAAACTTAGTTTATAAAATTTGGGGACCAAAGCACTCATTAACTTAAATGAATAGAAAATAATAAAAAGTGGAAAAGAAAAGAAAATAATAAAAATAAATAAGCAGCCAAGTTAGGAAGAGCTTACTGAAAGTTAAAACCAAATGAAGAACAGCTTCCTGAAGGTAAAAGTCATGAGACACTTTAAATGTGTAAGATCTTTGAGCACACCACCTGAGCACTGGTCTGGATCACTGGTGCAGCCTCTTAGGACAGCTATATCTTGTAAAAGATATCTTCTTTTTTTTTTATCTTCTGTTTTATCAGACATAAGATAGCATTCTATTCTGGTAAGCACATGTAGAAAGGCATGGAGAACACTTATAGATTTTGGGCAGAGCGAACAAATGTAACATCTCTAATATTTGGGACCTTGTCAAATCAAGTAAGCTGGCAGTGGGGAATAGTTTGATTAAAAGAAGAAAAGTCATCTGGTGTATATTTAAAAATGTAATCATAGGGGCAGCTAGGTGGCGCAGTGGATAGAGCACCAGCCCTGAAGTCAGGAGGACCTGAGTTCAAATCTGGTCTCAGACACATAACAGCTGTGTGACCCTGGGCAAGTCACTTAACCCCAATTGCCTCAGCAAAAAAAAAAAAAAAAAAATGTAATCATAGAAACACAAAGAGAGCCAGAAGCAAAGAGAATTCTTTTGCTTGGAAAGGATTCAACTGAATACAGGAGTTACAAATGATATGGTATTTAATTGAATGAGTGAACAAATCTACAGGTATTACCAGGATGACTATATGGGCCTTGGAGAGACAGTTATTTTTATGGTATCAAGTATTATACTCATAATCAATAAAGAAAAAAATTTGTTGGGCTGACACATCAAGCTGGTGAATGAAAATGCAGCTCCTACAAATTGTGGTTGCTGAAAGTTTTCAGCCTATTCATTTTTGTACTTTGGGGAAGAGCAGAGCAAAACAGAAAATCCACATGCTCCACATTGTTATATTCAGTTTAGCAAAGATTGCTTAGTATTGCATAAGATTGTACTTACAAACATTTGTAAAGTTTTTTCTCCATAATTATGCAAACTCCACACAGTATAATAACCATATACTTATTTTGCAGAAGAATAAACTATATAAGTAAAGAGATTTGCATAAGATGATGCATATCCAGAGTTAAAGAACTCATCATCTCACATTGTAGCCTGTCTCTAACACTGCTTTCCATCCTGCACCTCTAGAGAAGGACTTGCCCATTTTTTTTTTCTCTTCTTTAAGACATTGGTAAATTTACTTCAGCTTTGTGAAAATTTCTTTAATCACAGATCAGAGATATCCACATAATATAGCCCTCAGTGAAGATGGTCAAGTCATTGAACAAATCATTAACATGATGAAGGTGAAAAAGGATTTTCATTTTGGATTATAAAGATGGCATCTTGCCATTGAAACAGGCTCAAATTTTTCCTCTCATACTTCCTTTAAAAAAAAAAATTATTCCGGGGGCAGCTACGTGGCGCAGTGGTTAGAGCACCAGCCCTGAAGTCAGGAGGACCTGAGTTCAAATATGGTCTCAGACACTTCCTAGTTGTGTGACCCTGGGCAAGTCACTTAACCCCAATTGCCTCAGCAAAAAGAAAAAAAAATTATTCCGTCTCTCTAAACCTCAGTTTCTTAAGTTACAAAATAGTGCTAATATGTATAGGACTTACTTTAAAAAGTTTTGAGAATTGATTTAGATAATGTATCTAAAACAAAAGCAATACATAAATTTCAGCTATTGTTGGATGGTACATTTTATGAATTTGAAAGAATTTGATGGGTGAGGATAACTAGGACCAACAGATCTGGGTCTGAATACTACCTCTGCTATTTTTCTGCCTTTGTGACCTTGGGAAAATCAATTAATTGCCTTGAGTTTCAGTTTTTTAAAATGTAAAATGTTGCAGCCTTAGAGGTCCCTTCTGACTCTATATCTACAATCTGATGATTATTTAATTTGTGTTTTTTTTTCCCATTCTACAACATACTAGCAGCATTGTAACTATCTTGCAGTACATCATGGTGGAGGGATATTCCATTACCACTCATGTCAAAGTATACACTACCAATGGGATCCTATCTGTATTGTCCTAGAATAAATAAGATATTCATGGAAGGCATTATCTTTGTTCTAAAAAAGAACTGCCAAAAATAGAAAATTGGAAGTTCTTTGGCAAATATGGATTCTGAGATCATTTTGTGTGATTTATGATGTTAGAGACATTTATAGGAGGTTAGTTGAAATCATGTTCATATTTTGCTTCTCTCTCTTCAAGTTTGGAAGAAGTAGCTCCAGAATGTACATAAGTCTGGGATTTAAACAACTGACATACTTCTAGCATTAGAAAAATCACCATTAGCTGAAGGTTTTATAGAATTTCAAACTTCTCAATAGCCGTCATAATTGGTTAGAACAAGATTATCTATCTATCTATCTGTCTATCTATCTATCTATCTATCTATCTATCTAATTTTCTCTCTCTTTCTCTTTCACCATCCAACAATAACTGAAATTTGTGTATTGCTTTTGTTTTATATACATTATCTCAATCAATTCTCAAAACTTTTTAAGGTAAATCCTATACATATTAGCACTATTTTGCAGTTTAAGAAATTGAGGTTTAGAGAGATGGAATAATTTTTTTTTTAAAGGAAGTATCAGAGGAAAAATTTGAGCCTGTTTCAATGGCATCTCTACAATCCAAAATGAAAATCCTTTTTCACCTTCATCATGTTAATGATTCGTCCAATGACTTGATTTTCTTCACTGAGGGCTATATTATGTGGATCTCCCTGTCTCTGTGATTAAATTATCACAAAGCAAAAGTAAATTTATCTATCTATTTATTTCTCTTTCTTTCTCTCTTTTATACATATATATAAAACAATAGAATAAGCTAAATATATTTATATATATAAAACTTGTTCTGCAGGCTATCCTTGTATGACCTAAGGCTAAATAGTAAGTGGCTATAGGGGTGAGGTCAGAGGCTTACTTCCCACTGGAGAAGGGCAGGATATGGGTAAGTAAATGGTCAGAGTGGGAATATTAGTGTGGTTGGCTTGATGCTGAGCCACTCCATTGTGGATCTATGGATGTTCTAGAGGATGGGTAGGGGCTGAATCTTTAGGCAAGGAGGTGAAGGGGTGTGGGGACAGGAGCCATAGCAATCCTCACTGTGCCTTAGCTGGTGAATGTGGAAAGGAGAGGTGATAAGTCAGGCCTTTGGGGTTTGTTCATGTCCTGTCTGTCCTCATTTGTTTCAAGGAAAATCTGTTGAGGAAGAATAATGAGCTGTCAGTGAATAGTTCTCAGGTCTTGCTCACACAGTTGGGAGTCATATCAACGTTTGGCAGCTTTGCTGAGAGACAGCTTGGGGATTTCTCATGTCCATCACCATTGGGCATTTTCTTTGGCCACAACTGTATGGTACAAGCCATAAAGTGCCAAGGGATTGCAGCTGGCTAAGTGCTTTCTACTCTGTATCACCTCATAAAACAGGTCTGTTGAATACATTTGAGGAGGATTCTGGATCAGTGTCCCTTTTTGGCATGTCTTAGCTATGTTTGGAAAAATTAAAATTGGACCATAAGATTTATCAGCTGTTCAGGTTCTTCATAAAAATAAATGGCTCTCTCACCAATTGTGGAGGGCTTAGACTGAACATGTACAATTACTTGGAGCCTTTCTGGTTGAAGAGATGGAGGAGGTTGAATGAATATCAGAAGGAAGAGATAGAATAGTTTTGTAGTAGAACATATTCTCAATTTACTCAATTATTGATAATATTACCTTCTCTCATACTGTTTATAAAAGAAAGGGAGCAGCTCTTAAATTAAGGCTTAATTTTCCAACTTAAAATATTTGTTTAAATATAATACAGGTTGCCCTAATGAATACACTGCTAGAATTAGTAAGAGAAGGCTTGGATTCTATCTTCATTTCTGTCACTTACTAGTGATGTGAACTTGGGTAATCATAATTTTACTGGATGTCAATCCCTTATCTAAAGAAAGTTGTGAATGGATTATAACATGTTAAGTGAAAACCCACAGACCCCATCTCTGTTCTCTATGTATGTTTTCTTAAAAAAGTAACTGTGGGTAAATGATTTTTTTCTAACATATTTTGCAGAATTGAATTATAGATTTTATGAATTAATGACCAGGGATTTTCTTCTTCTCTGACATTTTCCAAGATCCATTACTACTGAAGGAAGCAGAAAATGTAGGAGAAACAACTTAAGGGGGTGGAGGTCAGTCCTGGAATCAAGGATAAAAGTCTTTTTCTGAGAAGAAAGTAAACCCATCCAATAAGACCTAAAACAGGAAGAAGCAAGCACTCAGTTTCTCCAGGAGCAGGCTGGCTGCTAAACTATGTTCTGTGGAAACCTCATTCCTAGATGTGATTTGGGAAATTAAGTTAATAGCAGTATTAGTCAATTTGCAAGAACTGGGCAGACAGGCTATCTAAGGAGTAGAGCCTTAAAAGGAGTTTTGACTCTGGGTAACAGATATTTAGTCTGCTCTACATTTCTAACCAAGCTTCATTTCTGTAGATTTTTATTATTTCTCTTGGAAATCACTTAACCTCTCAATGCTCTAGGCACTTCTCTAAAACTATGAGTTACAGAGAAATTGCTGATCTGGGTTGGTTGAGGGAGTTTCCATACCAAGGAATTCCCTGAGTCAATGAATCATAGATCCAGTCCCCCATCCCTAAGAAATACTAAACTTGTTGAACAAACAAACAACAGACAAACATTGTTAGCTTGGGACTGAAAAAGAAAAGTTATCCTTTATCTTGTGTGTTGTTAGAGATCTTTCTCCAATCTCACATAATGCTTTTTCTAACCTTTATAATCCATTTAATATGGAATATTGTGGGTGATAATTGCATCTTACGTCTAAACTTTGTATCTCCCTTAGTGCTCAGAATGTTCTCTGCAGATGCTTAATAAATATTTATTGAATGACTAAAAAGTAATGAGAAAGTGAATGTCCAAAAGGAAGGCATTCTGGAGGCAATTATTCATTAAGTGTACAATGGGACTGCTTGACAAACACTGAAACTATAGTGGAACTTTCATCTGTCATCATGGCACAGTAAGAGATGATTCCTGGGAAATTGGTTTCTTTGGAGTGCAATGGTTTCTTTGGCCCATTCCAAGTTTGCTGTCACAAACCAGTAAATTTTTAAAATCTTTTTTATTTTTATTTTTAGTTTAGTAGACAGAGATAGGAATTCAGGTAAGTAAAAATATATTTCTCAGTTAAGACCAAAGGTTTAAGAGTTTAAGAGGCAAGGGAGGAGAGGAGAAGAAAAGAAGGTACAAGAGAGAGAAAAAAAAAAAGATTGATAAAGAACAAATAAAAAACTAGGTAAATGGGGGCAGAAGTTGACAGACAGCCCTAGAAACATTTACATCTTCTAATGAATACTTGCTACCTTCCTTCCACTCGAAAATGCAGAGCAAAGATGGCAGTGACAAAAAACCCCAAACTCAACTTCCATAGTTCCAATTCAATCAATAAGCATTTATTAAATGACCACTATATTCAAAGACCCCATTCTAATTATAGAACAGGGAGAAAA
The DNA here is from genome assembly GCA_023553655.1 of Myrmecobius fasciatus. Lineage (NCBI taxonomy): Eukaryota > Metazoa > Chordata > Mammalia > Dasyuromorphia > Myrmecobiidae > Myrmecobius > Myrmecobius fasciatus. The sequence goes on along the minus strand of JAJPUD010001512.1, from coordinate 232,223 downwards.
GACATAAAAATGCTACTTCCACTGAGGAAAGAGAGACCTGCTAACCCTTTCCTCAACCATTCTTTTTGTCACATCACACCAGAATCCTGTATTCACACCAGTTCCTAACCACCTCCCTCTCTGTTCCATCTCCAGTCCTTTCCAAAGGAAAATAATGGACTTCTCTTTCCTCAGTTTAAACACAGCCTTTTGTCTCTCTCTACCTGCCCTTTCTTATTGTACCTTTTTTTTGCAACATGGTTTCTTATTCTCTCCCCCCCCTTTTTTTTTTAGTTCCTGGATCCTTTAGTCTGGCAAAGCCTCTGAATCTCTTTTCAGAATGACATTTTTAAATGCATAAAACAAAATAAATAGGATTATTGAGGAAACTGCAAATATATCCTTTTCTCTACCTAATGGTGGATCTCCTAAAATCTATCCAAAGACCCTACCTAGCTTAAGAAACCTTGATTTACAATTTTATGTGTCCATGTCTTATTACTCCTCTGCAACTTATTAAATTCTAAGTATTAAATTTTAAGACCCTGTGGTCTTACTTTATCTTTATATTTCCCACATCAGGTCCAAAGCTCTGTACACACTGAAACTTCTTTAGAAATTGTAACCTCACTCTTTTTTCAAGTCCTGACATTTCTATATGTTGCACTAAAGCCAGTACTAATAATCTATGAAAGTTTATGGAGCTTCCAAAAGAACTTAATTTTCCACCAGGGAGTAATTTAGACTTTGGAAGAAACTATTTGCTTTTGTTCTAGTATAAATAAAGTGACTCAAATCCCCCTTTCAATCCAAGGAAGTTATTTAGGATTATTTTAATATTCCAAGATGAAAAAATGGAACCTCTGATGGATCTTGTATTGCTCATTAAAATTATACAGAAGTGTTTTGAGGAAATACATAGTGGAAAGATGTTGGCTATCACATCAGAGGAATTGGGTTTATCTGTGTGACTTTAAGAAAATCACTGTTCTCTGAGTCTCAGTTTTTTCATCTGTTAAGAACGTAACCAGATGATCTCCAAAAGTCTCTTCTAGTTCTGATTGCATGTAGCTTAGTTATGGATAAATTCTCTCACAAATTTGGATGCAGTATAGATTTTCTTCTAACCTACAATTAGGAGATCTGAGTTTAAGCCTCATTTCTATTACTTACCAACTAATAATGATACTAATTATCAATTACTATTATTAATGATTTAGTCTATAAAGAATGCTTTAATATTTACAAAGAATTTTATATACATTAATTCATTTGATCCTTACAGAAGATAGGTGCAATTGTTATCCCCAGTTTAAAGATTAGGAAATGAAGGGTCAGGGAAGTTAAGTTACTTAACTTCCTTAAGTTTCTTCCTCAACAAAATGTACTCAACTAGCTTCTTCAAGTTAATGAGTTTCGGGCAGCTAGGTGGTGCAGTGGATAGAGCACTAGCCCTGAAGTTAGGAAGATCTGAGTACAAATTTGGTCTCAGACCCTTAACATTCCCTAGCTGTGTGACCCTGGGCAAGTTACTTAACCTCAATTGCATCAGCAAAAAGCAAAAAAAAAAAAAAAAATAGCAAAAAGTTAATGAGTTGCCCAGAGTCTCACAGATAATAAGTGTCAGAGGCAGGATTTGAACCCTGATATAGGTACAAGGAAAGGTTCTTCATTAGAGGTAGCATCTGATCTGTATTTTGAAGGAAGGTAGGGATTTTAAGAAGTTTAGCTGCAGGGTCATCTTAGGAAAAAGGTATGGGGGGAAGAAAAGGAATTTTGCATCCCTGGAATAAGTAGGCACGTTTCACTGGAACAAAGAATGCATAATAGAGCTGCAAAATCTCTGAAAAGATACGTTGGGGCCAGATTGTAAGGGTTTTAAATGTCAAACAGAGGACTTTATATTTTGTCTTAGAGGCAATTGGGAATAGAGATGTAGAACTTTATGGAAACAGGCCAAGGAACATTATGATAATAATAAGCATATAGAGTAAAGATGTGGATGCAGATAAAGAGATAAAGACTCTAAATGCAGAATATAATAGAAATGAAGAAGCTATTCCTTAAGGAAAATTTAAAAGATCAAAATGGTAAAGTCTCTATGGCTCCTTAAGATTTGATTTGGTCTTTCCAAAAAGCTCTTTCCAAAGGAGTTCCACTGTCCTGACTGTTACTGTTGGACTACATTCTTGAAAGCACTGGCTGCCTCCCAACAGATCTTACTCTAGACAGTTTAAGGCTCTGCCTATGAATTTAGTCTTCCTGTATTTACCTTGCTTATCTCTTAATCCTCTTAACTCCTAATCATGTCATTGGCTCTTGTTTTTTACTCTAAAATCCCTGGTGATACCTAATTGATACTGGTCCTGTGGCTCTCAGCCTTCTGCTCTGTGCTGTGTCTAATTGCTTGTCATACAAAGTATGAACTCCCTATAAAATACACTTGTTTACTTCTGAACTGTATTGAGACTAGCATTGCTTTCTGATATAATTGTTGGTAATATCAATATCAGATGCTTGGAGGACATATAGTGGATGCTTAATGAATGCTTGTTGATTGTTGGGTAATTGAGGTAATTTTAAAAGGACTTTGGAAAAATTTATATACTCATTTTATTTTGTGAACTGCCATTTATTATAGGGCACCCTGCTAGGCTCTTTACAAATTACCAAATATCCTATTGGGTCTAGTTTTTTTTCTTAAATACAATCATTTACTTGTATTTTTTAACTTGATGATGGTGTACCCCTAGGAAAGAAGGAAGGAAGGGAGAGAGGGAGGGAGACCAAAAAAAAAGACAGAAAAAGGAAGGAAGGAAGCAAAAAAAGGAAGGAAGGAAGGAAGGAAGGAAGGAAGGAAGGAAGGAAGGAAGGAAAAAAAAAGGAAGGAAGGAAGGAAACAAGTGTTCATTAAATGCATGCTATATGCTAGGAGCTGAGCTAAATGATTATTCCTAATGGTTATTCTTAAAAGGAAAAAGGAAGGGAGGAAGGTAGGAAGGAAAGAAGGAAACAAGTATTCATTAAATGCATGCTATATGCTAGAAGCTGAGCTAAATCATTTATAAATATCTCACTAATCTTCACAACAACTCTGGGGGTAAGGTACTATATCATGTTCCCATTTTACAATTGAGGAAACTAAGGTAGACAGAGATTAAGTAATTTGTCCGGAGTCACACAGCTAGCCCGTGTTTGAGGCTGGGTCTGAACCCAGGCCTTTCTGACTCCAGGCCTAGTCCTTTAGATATTATCAGAGATCTTCAATCATATGGTAAAGTTATACACACACACACACACACACACACACACAATTTGGAAACAAAAAAAAAATGTGAGTTTAAATGATGACTGTGGTACTTATAGACAAAGATAAAACAGGAGAAGAAAGCATGTATAGGATACCATCTGCACTAATAGAAGAAGTAGCATATACAGGCTGTATAGGTATTTCACTTTATTGTACTTTGCAAATATTTTTGCAAATTGAAGGTTCAGGACAACTCTGAGGTGGTAAGTCTATTGGTACCATTTTTTCCAACAGCATGTGCTCACATCATGTCTGTCATATTTTGGTAACTTGTTATATTTCATACTTTTTCATTATTATTGCATCTGTTTTAGACTACTAGAATAATGAATTTAATCAGTAAATGTTATATGTATTCTGACAACTCCATTGGCCTTTCTCTCATCTCTCTCCCTCTCCTCAGACCTTCTTATTCCTTGAGGCACAACAATATTGAAATTAGGCCAACTAATAACTCTACAATGACTTCTAATTGCTCAAGTGAAAGGAAGATTCAGTTGATTGGGTAAACTTTATTGTCTTATTTTAAGAGATTGCCACAGCCATCCTAACCTTCAGCAACCATCACTCTGATCAATCAGTAACTATGAACATTGAGGCAAGACCCTACTCCAGCAAAAGGATTTCTGAAGACTCAGGTTTTGGTTAGCATTTTTTTGCAACAAAATATTTTTAATTAAGATATGTACATTGTGTATTTTTAGACATAATACTATTGCACTTAATTGATGATAGTATAGTGGAAGAAAGTTTAAATGCACTAGGAATCTCACTTTATTGTGATATTTGCTTTATTGTGATGGAAACTGAATCTGCAATATCTTCTAGGTATTCCCACATAGACAAGTCACTTAATATTACTAGTTTTAGTTTCCTTATGTGTAAAATGGGGCAATCATTTATGTAGGACCTACCTCACAGGACAGTTAAGATACAATGAGATTATGTATGTAAAGTACTTTATAAGCCAGAGTGCTGAATGAGCAACAACTATTATTACTTTTTGACCCTCCCAGATCCATTAAGTGTTGTAATAATCCTGGGGAAGGCAGATGTTAAGAAAGATAGAATTAACTTATCCTTTCTTGAATATTCAAATCCATCTGTGATCTCACTGATATTGATATTTCTTTCAATAACAGAGATCACAAACTACCCACAATCCTCGGACCTGTATGATTCTTGTCCATTTCCTTTAACAAGTTTGCCCTGGGAGTCTAGCCAACATGCTGGACAACTTCCTTATCTTTTTCTGATATCACAATATTCCTAGTGAAGCACACAGTCTATTCATTGGTTATTCCTAAAACTCACCATCTGACCAGTTTATTTTCTTTTCAATAACACATTTCTCTATGATAATCTTTCCATAGACCTGGAATCTCTTATACCCATCATACATTTCTCCTTTGCTCTCTGGGAAGCACAAATTTTTTATCTTTTTGATAAAATGCTATTTTATGATTCCCAGATAAATAATACTAGTAGAATATTGATAATATAAGTATGAGCCATTTTTTCTTGTCTATGACAAGAAAAAAAAAGCTCTTTGCAAAATCTATCTACTTCCATCTATTAGATGATAATGCCTATGAAGGTGAGGAGCAGTTCTTTTCAACTTTGTATCTCCTCCCTCATCTAGGTAGAATTCAGCATATAACACATATTTGATAAATACTTATGAAGTAAATAAGTGAATGAATGACTCTGGATCCTGATTGCCACCATAGGATGTAAGAAGAAATGTATCATTTTGTAGAAAAAAAATAAATTTTTTCCCCAGGTAAGGAGCACATTAAAATTTTCTAAATTATAAAGAAACCCTTAGTTTCAGAATAGGCCTATACTAAAATAAGCCTTAAGCATACCCTATGGTTTCCCTTCTTAATCCATAAAACATTGTGGCCTTTGAAACAGAATTTAAAATATTTATAATTCACTTGGAATGCCCCTAATTATGTGGCAATGAATTAGTTGTTAAATGAATTAGCTGTTTACCACTGCATTTCTTGTTCAATGTAGTCCCTTTCTCTTCTTGATCTGATTTAAATGGCAGAAAACTTGCTTGCTATTCAATTTTTTATTAGAAGCAATAATGGAGCAACTGTGCAATCCCAAATGAAAAGAATAACAAGTGAATTCATTATGATCAACTATCTCAGGTGCTATTAGATGGATAATTAGTCTAATCTCAGCATATTTGGATAGTTTTTTCTTTTTCTCCTTTCCTTTTAAAGATAAGTGTTTAAGAAGTGGGAACTAATTTCTCTTTTTGAACATGAAGTCTTTCTATATGTAATGTAGAGAGATAGTGCTTTTGCTCTGAGAATTTTTTTTTTTTAAATCCACACTTTAATTATTGGAAAGCAGGGACATATATGGTTCAGAGATTGTGTGGAGGGTGATAATCCTATTTGTTTCACTTAATATTTTGATCTTGTCCCTAATTTCAGCAGTTTAATAGTCAAAGAGAAGCTTGAGAGAGAAGTCCTCAACACTTCAGTTCCACCACAGTTCTTTAGGGCTTAGAGGGACAGAGGTCTTGAAACATCATTAAGGTTGCAGACTTATGATCATGGAATTAACAGAATCTGAAAGGTCTTTTTAAATCTTAAAAATGACAGTCATTTGAGACCAAGGACCTAAATAATAGATTTCATCTGAATTTAAGGGGTTCTGATGGCATTGGTTGGCAGCTAGCACTTAGGACTCTAAGTCCTAAGTGAATTATTGCTCTTTCTGCCAATAAAAGGTCTTTTCTAATCACTGTGTTCAAATGGATGGCAGATGATGCCGAAGACTAATAGATGACAACAGAGAGCAACTTAATGAATTGAAGACCAATGGATATAGTAAATGGGGAAATAGAAACATGATATTCAACAAAGCAGCAGAATGTCACCAGAGGAAATCAGCCACTCTGTACTGTCAAAGGTTGAAGTTGCTCTGGACATATGTATTCCCTTTCATGTATGTTCCCCAATCACATGTGTATGCCCCTTATACATCTTTCTTGGTTGTGCATATTCTTTGCATGTATGTTCCCTCCTTCGGTAGTATGGGAAGAGCATGTACCTTATGATTACATGGAGGTATCTTTTCTTGTCACTTTGTTATGTTGCTTGACTAAAAAAGTTTTATTGTAATTTTGCTTTGAATTATATTCTCTAATAGGTTGTTAAAAATAAATATACAAGTTAGGTGCTAATTCAGAGTCGTGCCTGTCTCAGTCTCCCTCAGTTACTGTCTTAGTTTCCCTCAGTTACTGTCTTAGTTTCCCTCAGTTACTGTCTCAGTTTCCCTCAGTTGCAGTATCAGTCTCCCCTAATTGCTGTTTCAGTCTCCCTTAATTGCTCTGTCCCAGAATAGAAATCCCCACTTCCTGACCTTCAGTAATAATTGGACTCACATTCAATAGTAATCATGAAACCTCCAGATGGCCAGCCTCGACCTCCCCTTTATCTATCTATGTGACCCAGACAAGCAGCCTGCTTTGGCAAGGCTCCTTACTCCCTAACCTGTCAGAACTGAATTTATGGTTTCCTTGGACACCAGATGTGCTCATCTGTTCCCATGAGTTCTTTGTCTCCCTGAGCTATAGGACCCTATATAATGTTTGAAGTTCTTTGATGGGGCTGCTGGGTACTTTGTATTCAGTCAGCTAACATGGCTGTGGCTGTGTTGGTCCCTGGCCTGGACTGTGTGCTTTGAGACAAGAGTCCCACCAGTCCTGATCCATAGTTATGGATTCTGAACTCTCAATTAACATCAATAAAGCATTACCTAATTTCCATGTGTGATACTGCCTCAGTTTCTCCCTAAGCATTACATTTGGAGGTCCCATTGAGATCTGAGATCTGGAACCAGTATAGCACATGGAAAATAGCAGGTCTCCTTCTGCAGTCTTGGGGTGGCTGGATTTGGGCTCTTTGTTTAGGGAAGGCTGGCCCTCTGGCTAGTTCCAGAGTCCCACAGGGAGAGCAGCTTCAGCCGCAGCAAGACCTCAGGGAGGACACCTCCATTCGGCCATAAGAGAGTATTTTTGAAATTCCTGCAGGGAAAGCCTGGTCTGTCTGTCTGTCTGTGGTGTCTACACATCTGTCTGGGCTCAGAACGCAAAATGAGGGGAAAAAAGCGCAAATTAGGAGCTGAGGGGCTCAACTAATTGTCCCCTTGGGAATCTGAGCAACATCATGAAGACGTCCTTGATGTCACCTGGTTAAAAATTAAAAAAGAAAAAAAAATTCAGGGGCCCAGGGTATTTTCTAAGTACCTGTGGCTTTAGCTTGGGAGAAAAATAAACAGCTCTGAGTTCCTAAGCATCTCCCAATCCCGGGAGCTTTTTTGAAAAGCTCAATTTGAATATCTAAAGAGGGAGTAATGGTTATCTTGCCTCCCCTTGAGCAATGGTAATTTGCCTGTCCCTTCTCTGTATCAGTGAGAGTTGAAAGTTTGGAAGCTTCCCCTCTCCTCTAGAAGTTTTCCTGAGAAGAATAAAAGTTTTGTCTGTCTGTGCTTTAAGTTCCCCTCCTCTCTCTACAATTCTCGGGAAGAGCAGTCTGACTTGCTTTATATCTGTCTGATATATGTCTGTCTTGTGAACTCCCCTCTCCTCTCCCGGCTTTCCTGAGAGGAGCGTCTCGTAAAATGTCTGTGTAATTAGTGTTTGAGAGATCTCTGTGTGTTTTGTTGGATTGAAAGAGTTGGTTATGTGTGTTTTGTTGGAGCTCTGATGTGTGTGTGTGTTGGATTAAAGAGCTCTGATGGTTGGTGTGTGTGTGTGTGTGTGTGTGTGTGTGTGTGTGTGTGTGTGTGTATGTTGGGCGAAACTCCAATAACTTTTAAGAACAGGGATTGGGAAAATTTGGCAATTGGTCATTTCAATGTTAAAATGCTTGGGTTTAAAATTTTCTTATTGGAGTTGTGTTTGCATTAGTTTGAAACTAGCAGGGACAAAAAAAGTTTGGCCATTTTAAAATGCTAGCGGAGAAGTCTTCCCCCCTCCCTCCCCCCAAGCCTGCTAGAAGAGAAACTGGGAAAAGAGCCATAAAAAAAAGTGGCAATAAAATTATTCTTTAGGAGATAACAGGAGATGCTTGGAGAGAGGCAGGGAGAGAACAAAGAAAGTGGATGTTAATTAGTGTTGGAGAAAAAACTTGGGAGAAAAAGTTTTGGAAAAACTGCAGTTTAAAAACAGAATATCTCAAGTCTGGGGCTATTTTTCTAGGACCTCATCCCAAGGAAGCCCCAAGAGATTCCAATGAAAGGGAAAAAAAAGCGATTTTAACAAAACCTACACCGTTATTTCTCTTTGTTTTCAACTAACAAGTCACTAAAGTAACTGTTTCTTGATTATTAACATTCTGAGAGGGTAAGGTCCCATTTACATCCAAATAGTTTCTTAAATCTGTTAAATACAATCAAAATAGCTCAAGTTTCAGACAAATTTAAATATTTTGTAATCATGGCTCAATTTGGGACTGAAAAAATTTTCCTTTTGTATTTAGCCCAGGATGCTAATAAAATAAAATAAAATAAAATAATTAAATGGAGAAATTTGTCACCTGAAATCTGGAACCTAAACTTTGTTCCTGTATGCTACAGCTTAGTGAAATAATGCAATTTTGTCAAATGAACTTTGGCCATGCTTACAAAGTGCCAGGCAATTCATTCAGTTGAGTAAGAAGGCTCCAGGAAACTGGATCAAACAAATAATTTGATTGGATGAAAATGTTTAATTTTCCACTGTTAGATTGACAAGATACATCAGCTTTCAGGTTTTCACATATTAAATTCAAGAGAGGGAGCTTGAGTCTAATAAAATAAAAAACACTCTTCCTGAAAGTTGGCTCCTTCAATGAAGAGCCAGATTTTATCAAAATAAATTGATGATAACATCTGTTCCCAGGTGTAGTTGACAACCTAAGCATTATTCCCTTGGCTTTTCTCTGGTTGGCATTTCCCCCATTGCATGTGTTGGTATTGCCACCTAACAAGTGTACAATGAAAAGCATCATAAACCAGGAACTTGGGACTCAGAAGATCAGAGTGTTTTTTAACTCTACTTCATGATTGAAGCTCAACAGGGAATAAATACTGTCATCCTTTGTCTCTTCCCTTTGAAAAATGGAGCAGGTTGAGACTTGTGGCCAAATGCTATCGATCATATGCTCTGAAATATTTTAAAAAGTAGCAAGATTAAAAATATAATACCACTTTAAATGAGGTTTCTGTTTTATTAGAAAAAGAGCTGAGCTGAGATTTCCTGAAAGCTCTTACATGGCAGATTGTGTTTGATGGACTCTTGTGGTCACCAGTCTAGAAAATAAGGCTACGAAAGCTCTTTATACTAACATTTCTTTTTCTTAATTATAATTTTTTAATGAAAAAAAAAATGTTTTCTTTCCCTCCTACTCCTACCTCATTAAAACTGCAACCCTTGATCTTTTCCAAGGGAATAATAATATCCTAGCATAATAATATCCTTCATGCTTCAAGGGTTACAAGATACCTCCCAAATTTTATCTGATTTGAGTCTCAGAACAATTATGAGAGGTGAGCACTATTATTATCCCCATTTTATAGCTGAGAAAACAGAAACAGAAGTAAGTGGCATACCCAGAATCACACAACTAAGTAAGTGTCTAAGCCAGGATTTGAACTCCTCTTCCTGACTACAGGTCTAATGCTCTATATACTAAACCATCTAGCTTCTTCTTTAAAAAAAATAAAAAAAAAATCTTCACATAAGGGATTCCTGCCTTTCAAAAACCACATAACAAAGATAATGGCTACCTTTCTTCTCTTAAGACTTCAAAAAACAAAAATATTTCACAGATAGCCTGAACATGTTTTTTTTTTTTTTTTCCTGAAATAAACAGGTCCTACTCTTCACAATGCCCCTTAATGAAAACTAAAAAATACAAGACAGACATGATTTTTTTTTCTGTAAAAAAATTTCCTTGCTCATTTATTTTATATAAGTATAGATATTATTTAAAGAAGGTTTGGTCCTGTGCTCAATTGTGATGAATACAAAATGTATCTCTGGCATCGACAATCCCAAATTTGGGGCACATCCCTAAACAATTCTTTTCTGATGACACCTTTTCAGCTGCTTAGAGCCCCCATGGAGGTACTCATCATTATGGGGTTTCACCTCTGCTTATCTTGTCAAGGCAGCTACCAAAGCTCTTGACTTTTTATTTTCTTCAACAAAAATGTCAGCCTTTTGTCCTATTTAATAAGCATCTGTCTTTTTTGTAGGATGATGAGGTCAATTTAGAAGTATTTATAAATTATTAAGCAATACTGTTTTAATCTTCGTGAACTCCAAATGCCTATAGGTATCTTAGAGAAATAATACTTACTTAATGCAAAGAAAGTAACCAAATGGTATGAATTTCAGGAATCATGACAGGCAGGGAAACCAAGTGGACTTGAATTGTGGGGACTTCTTAGCAACTTAAAAATTATATGACATAAGTGGCTATATATTTTGCAAAACACATAGCACTTACATATATGATCAATAGCCAGCTTACCAAGTTATCTTTTCAGTTTTTTTATTCTTGATCTGTTGAAGATTATTTAACCTGTTAATTTTAATAATGTGCTGTCTTATTTTTTTCAGAATGTGTTTTAATTTGAGGAGATCTTTCTTCCCTCATATTTGGCCAGATATCAATCCACTTATCAATCTAGTTCCAGTAAAAGATCTCTCTCTCTCTCTCTCTCTCTCTCTCTCTCTCTCTCTCTCTCTC
>JAJPUD010001512.1:191609-221071 GCA_023553655.1 Myrmecobius fasciatus | reverse complement strand
ATGTATGTTTGCACATATATATTCTCCCTGTGTCTATCTAGGTTACCATAACTTCCCTAGTTTACCCTTTTCTTAGTGGGAAGTAAATATATATATATATATATGTATATATATATATATATATATATGTATACATAGTTTCTTATATCATGCTACCAATATATTTCAGAACATATGAAAGTATTTAATTGGATTTATAGGAAAAAATGAATTAGAAAATAACTACTATATTAGAACACATAACTGAATATCCAATTTAGAATGGTTATCTATAGCTCAAAAATGTTTGCTCTTTAATTAATATTTCCTAGGTTTCTCTCTTCCCTCTTTGTCATCTTTACTCCTATCAAATGAGATTTTTCATGTTTATTTTTTTCTGTGGCTAGTAGCCTAGTATATATTCCAAACTAGATGTTTCAAAGACCTCTTACATTTAACATATCTAAAACAGGATTCATTATCTTTCCCCCTAAACCTCCCCCTCTTTCAAACTTCCTAATTTTTATTAAAGGCAATACCATGTTTTAAATGTCTCAGGTTCACAATATCAGCATTATCTTAAGCATCTAAGATAATGCTTATTTTAGATGCTTAACTCTTCATTAACTCATAATTATCATTATCTTCATAGATTTACAATCAGTTGCCAAATCTAAACATTTCTACCTTTGTAGCATCTTTCACCTTTTAGTTCAGGCATTCATAACCTCTCCCTCAGATTATTATAACAGATTCTTTTTTTTTAAATTTTATTTTATTTGCAAAACCTATGTATGGGTAATTTTTCAACATTAACCCTTACATAGCTTTCTGTTACAGATTTTTCCCCCCAACTTCCCACCCCTCCCCTAGATGGCAGGATATCCACTACTTGTTAATTAAGTTAAAATACTTGGCAAATTGAATATATGTATACATATTTCCAAACTTATCATTTGCCTGGAGCCGAGAATTTGAATGCACAGGAAGAACAAACATATGCTAACTACTCCCTGAGATTACCTGATCATATCAGTGTCCTTGCATATCACACCCTTCTACCTAACCCAACTATCTCAGCAACCCCCCATCCAGAACGGCATCAATCTATATAATCCCAGCCTTTTCCTTCAATAAATGAGACTATTCTACCTGCCATGTAGTCTCCTTCCTCTCTCTCGCCTATTCTCTCCCTTCAGGTCGGGTCCTCCTCGCCCCCACGAATTACTAAAGTCCTGCTGGTCAGGACAAGTGGCGCCCAACGTGGGCCTCGAGGAACGGAACCTTGACCTGGTGGACCCCTGAGTTCGTCCCCTGATTTGGTGGACCCCTGAGTTCGTCCTCCGTGGACCCCTGGATTCGTTTTGTGTCGTCCGGACCCCTGCTTTGGTAAGTTGATTCGTCCACCGCATTTCGAGAATAGGCCATAAACTCTCTAAGGAACTTCTTTTTATTAAGGATCTTAAATGCTCTTTCAGGGAGAGAGGAATAAGGGTAAAAGGAAAAGATCTGGTTAACTTCTTATTTATAGATGAAGTTTCCCCGTGGTTCATAGTGAATGGGCCAGAAATCCACCCCCAAAAATGGCAGAAAGTAGGAAAGGATCTTAATACTAAATTACAAAAGGAAGGCCCACATTCTGTCCCAGAAACAGTTTTTTCCTACTGGGGCATAATCAGAGACATCGTTGAGGCCACCAATAAAGATCCACAAAATCAGAGGCTTCTTTCTGTGGCAGAGTGTTGTCTAAAACCCTTGTCTCGAGCCGCTTCTGTAACTTCTCATTTGCCTGATACTGCTATGACCCCAGAAAAACCCCTCCCTCCCCAGCCACCGTCAGTGGTTATCCAAATGCCCTCTGACACCGGCACCCCTCATTTTCCATCTCTATACCCCCTGCTTCCTGATTTTCACCCTCCTACTGAAGACTCCCAAAATTACCCAGTCCTTTTTAAACCAGTGGCCCAGAAGCCTCGTACAGACCCCCCCTCGGTGGTCATTGACTTGCCCCTTTGCGCCCAAGGAATCCCTCTACCCCTCCCTTCCCAAGGAGGAGCTCCCTACATCTAACTCCCTCACCTTCCCAATGTTTACTAGAAAGCCCGATAATGATGCTTTTGATCCTGGGGGCACGGCACAATTAGGGGAAGAGGCGGCCCATTACAATGATCCTGCCCAGCCCCCTCTTAGCACAAGCCCTCTTCACATTCTTCCTCCTTATGCAGTGCAGACCTGCGCCCTTACCTACAACCAAGCTATCCACAGCCATAAAATTAGTGCAGGAACAGCTGGCTGCCGGTCATATTGAGCCCTCTACATCCCCTTGGAATACCCTCATCTTTGTCATACAAAAACGTTAGGGGAAATGGAGCCTATTACATGATCTCAGGGCTGTGAACAAGACCATGGTCCCTATGGGAGCACTTCAACCCGGACTCCCTCACCCATAGCTATCCCCAGAGGGTTTTCTAAAGTTATTATTGATTTGAAGGATTGTTTCTTTTCCATCCCCCTCCACCCAGATGATTGTAAGCGTTTTGCCTTTAGTCTCCCCATTGTTAATTGCGAGGGTCCTCCCCCAAGGCATGGCCAATAGCCCCACCCTTTGCCAGAAATTCGTTGCTCAAACTATCGACCCCTTTAGGCTAAGTCACCCAGAGGTCTATATTATCCATTACATGGATGATATCCTTTTGGCTGGGTCAGATGAACAACAGCTTTCTCGGATCTGCCAGGCGCTTGTTACCGCCCTACAATCTCGCGGCCTCTCCATCTCCCCTGAAAAGGTCCAGACCCAGCCCCCCCAACTCTTTTTGGGCTTTGAGCTACTTACCAATAATGTTCTTTCACAAAAAATCCAGTTACGAGTTGACTGTCTCCACACTCTCAATGACTTTCAAAAACTCCTTGGAGACATCAACTGGTTAAGACCTTACTTAAAACTCACTACTGGAGAATCAAAGCCCTTATTTGACATTTTAAAGGGAGATTCTGACCCATCCTCTCCCTGCTCCCTCACTCTGGCTATACCAGTCCTGCCTTTAGGCAATTTTGTGCCCAAATGGAAATCAACATATTACTGGCATTCCATACAACCCCCAAGGGCAAGGTATTGTTGAAAGGGCCCACCAAAAGCTAAAAAACATGATTTTCAAGTTACACTCAGGAGGAGAAATATTGTACCCCAGAGCAGGGAATTTTAAGACCCTTCTGAACCATGCATTGTTTGTTTTAAATTTCCTTTCCTATGATATTAATGGCAAATCTGCTGCTGACCGCCTCTGGCATTCATCCACAGCTAATACCTATGCTCAGGCTATGTGGAAGGACCCAATGTCCAATAGATGGCTGGGTCCTGACCCTGTCCTCATCCGGGGTAAAGGACATGCCTGTATTTATGATACACAAGCCCAAAACGCCAGACGGCTCCCAGAGTGCCTGATAAAACTTCATAATCCACCCAGGGGATCCCCCTGAGAAGCTTTCTAATTGTGCTTTATTGCAGAAAACAACATGAGGCCATCAACCATTGGCATCCTCCTCGGCCTGACCTTCGTTTACCGTCCAACCTCTGGCCACTCTCCATATCAGCTCCTCAATTACACCTGGATGGTAATGAATGGTTGGGGAGATACTATATATAGCACATCTAAAACTACAGCTACGGCCTGGTGGCCCACACTCTTTCCAGACCTTTGTAAGCTAGCTCTGGGAGCCCCGGCCAATTGGGACATGGAAGAATACCGAGACCCAGAGATGAAAGCCCCCTCGTCACCATCCCCTCCTGGGAGGTGGGGCCTTGACCCGTAGGGAGGCTGTGGTGCAGACAGCCGGAGAAGTATGCTGAGGAATGTTGTTTTTATACTAACAAACTCGGCCTTGTAGAAGACAGTTTGAGAAAGGTAAAAGACAGCCTAGAAAAAAGAAAAAGGGAAAAGACAGGAGATAAGAGATGGCTTTGTGAATGGGTTATGGAATTGAGGGATTAAAGAATGGAGAATATTTTGTGTGTATTTGGGCAGATTGGCAAGAGGGAAAAAGAATGTAGAAGAAAGTGAAGAGGAAGTAGGATAAAAAAAAAGGTTAGAAAGGTATTTGGGTATGAAAAGACAGAAGGATTTGGCATTCTAAAAGTTAATTAAAGAAAATAAAAACCGAATGGGGGAGGGAGAAACAGGAAGATTCTTTCTCAAAGAGTGAAATTTAACTCCCCCCCACACTTTCAGCTGCTTCTTTAGAAATGGAAATAAACTTGGCAATTTGTTTGCTTCAGGTTTAAGGAATATTATAATAAATGTGATCTGTAATTTGGTAAGGTTACTTGAAAAAATTTAACTGATATTTGTAATTGATTCTTTTATGTGCAAATGTGATATTCTGTATTAGTTTTATTTGATATTAGTGCATCATCTTAAAATTGTATTCCCTGAAGGGATTTTGAGGAAATTAGTTTTTGCCTTTTGTGTCTCTGTTTCTGTTCTGGACAATATGCAATATGGAATTTTTATGTATTGGGTATTTTAAAGGCTAGCACAGCTACTGAGTACTTTGTATTCAGTCGGCTAACATGGCTGTGACGGTCTGACTTGCTTTATGTCTGTCTGATACATCTGTCTGTCTTGTGAAATCCCCTCTCCTCTCCCGGTTTTCCTGAGAGGAGCGTCTCATAAAATGTCTGTGTAATTAGTGTTTGAGAGATAGAGTCTCTGTGTGTGTGTGTGATTAAAGAGCTCTTATGATTGGTGTGTGTGTGTATTAGGTGAAACTCCAATAAATTTTAACAGGGATTGGGAAAATTTGGCAATTGGTCATTTCAATGTTAAAATGCTTGGGTTTTAAAATTTCTTATTGGAGTTAAGTGTTTGCATTAACTTGAAACTAGCAGGGACAGAAAAAGTTTGGCCATTTTAAAATGCTAGCAGAAAAGTCCCCCCTCCCCCCCAAAGCCTGCTAGAAGAGAAAGTAGATTTTAATTAGTGTTGGAGAAAAAATTTGGGAGAAAAAGTTTTGGAAAAACTGCAGTTTAAAAGTATGTGTGTATGTGTATATATACATACAATTAAATGGTAAATTGGTTTGCTTGCAACATTCAATTGGAATTTGGGAAATTTCTTTAAGTAAAAAAAAAAAAAGAAAAAGAAAAAAAAAGAAAAAAAAAGAGAGAAAGAAAAGCCATATCCTTTTGGATTTATGGGTAATTGGTTTTTATAATTACTGCTGCTTTGTGCATGCTAGATTGTTATTTTGGGTATAAGATCTTAGAAATTTGTCTAAATATTGAACCATCAATACTGTAAGAAAATTTTTAAAAGCTGTATTTAATTTGATTTCAAACTGATAACAACTTGTTGGGAAAAGTCCTGATAATTTCTGTTACTTTCTGAAACATGCTAGGTAAGCATTATGAGTTATGCTTTACATTTTGTCAACTTTGATTTTGAACGTGTGTGAGTTTTGTGGAATTATTTAGATGTTCACTATATTGTGAATCTTGAAAGTTTTGAAGGAAAGGGAAAGGGAGCAAAAGGAATCCTGGTACCAAAATTGGTTTTCAACCTCGCCTTGGCTTACCACCCTACTCCCCACCCTCCTTGGCCCCCTCATAGGTATCCTACTCCTTATCTCCTTTGGCGCTTGGGCTTTTCTTAATTAACAACTTTTGTTAAATCCCAAATAGATTCTGCTTTCCAGAAGAATGCTCAGGTCTTTTATCAACGACTTCAGACATCCGACTCCATGGAACAATTGCCTACTGTCACACTCAGAGCCCCTTGATTTTACTCAGTTAGATCAAGAATTTCAGACCCCCTGGTATAAGAGGTGTTGTTAAAAGGGCCATAAGCTGTGGATTGGTCAATGACGGGATTAGTATGGCCCTGACATGGATAATCATGCCAATGGCTGCAGGGATCACCCAATGACGGGATTAGTGGGAGCCCGAGGTCTGGAGGGTTTGGAGGCAACCCACATAGCCTAAGACAGGGGCCATGCCACATGCTGCCTGGTTACCCAATGACGGGATTAGTGTGGGTCCACTCCCAAAGGATTCTCGGAGGCCGCTCCCATAGCCTAAGACAGGGGCCCTGCCAATTCTAAGGCACCATATTCAGGAAACACAAGCCATATAGCCTAAGACAGACCTTCCACAGACCCTGCCATTCTGCCTCTTATAATGTAAAACCAGGGGAGATGCCTGGAGCCGAGAATTTGAATGCACAGGAAGAACAAACATATGCTAACTACTCCCGGAGATTACCTGATCATATCAGTGTCCTTGCATACCACACCCTTCTACCTAACCCAACTATCTCAGCAACCCCCCATCCAGAACGGCATCAATCTATATAATCCCAGCCTTTTCCTTCAATAAATGAGACTATTCTACCTGCCATGTAGTCTCCTTCCTCTCTCTCGCCTATTCTCTCCCTTCAGGTCGGGTCCTCCTCGCCCCCAGGAATTACTAAAGTCCTGCTGGTCAGGACAATCATTGTTGTGCAAGAAAAATCGTATCTACACAGAAGACATATCAGATAAAGGAAACACAATGTTAGCATATTATAACAGATTCTTAACTGGTCTTCTTGACTCAAATACTTCTCTTATCACTCTAGTTAATTCTCCACAGCATAGTCAAAGTAATTTCCTTAAGTGCAGATCTAACCATGTGATTCTCCTATTCAGCCTATTCCAGTGACTTCCTATAACCATTAGAATGAAATGGAAATTCTTTTGTTTAGCTTTTAAAGACTCCAATACCCTATCTCCCTTTCCAGCCACATTGGACATTACTTCTCCAGCACTCTGCAAACTAACCAAATTATCTTTCTGATGTCCACTGAATATATTCCATTTTTTATCCTATGCCTTTGCACTGGATGTCTCCTGGTCTGGAGTCTTCTACCTCCATATTTCTGCTGGATGGAGCTATAGTCTTCCTTTCAGATGCATATTAGATACCATCTTCTACATAAAGTTTATTTTTATCCTCATAACTGGGAGTTCTCTCCCTTGCAAACTACCGTGTATGTAGCTATTTTTGTGCTTATGTATAAATTTTATATTTATGATGTATATATTGTACATACTTTTGTTCCCCCATTAAAACATTAATCATTGTTTGAATAAAAATTTATAAAGTTTTTGTACTTGTATCCCCAGTGCTTGGTATTATTTATTAATAATTTAATAAAAACTTGTTGATTGATTGAATCCTTCTGATTTGAAGAATTTCAAAATTTTTTATATATGGAAAAAAAAATTGAGTTCAACAATCCCAGGATTCCTGACTCTTTGTGTCATAAATTATGATCTGGACACTCTTCAAGGCCAGATATAGCACAGAGGAAATCAAGATTGCAATAATTCAGAAAAGAATGTGAAAGGTATTCTTTCACTTCTAGAGTCTAAAGAAAATCAACACATTTGGGGAAATTGGTTGAACCTGTTCTACATGATTAACTGATATAACTTTTGTATATTTTCAAAAATTTCAAGAGTTATTTTTACATGAAATTACAATTACTTCTCTTATCTTAGTTTTATTGTGCATTGCCTTTTGCATTTCTTTTGCAGCAAAGCTGCAAAGCTATGTATTTTTTGTTACTTACCTATAAACCGGATGATCCTTCTGAGCAGTGGGCTCAGGTAACAGCACTCTCCAGTCAAAATCATTTTCTCCTGGGCAATCAAGGTCTCTCTGGTAGACTTTATGAAATACATGGAGAGCTCCCCAATAAAAATCTGGAAAAGAAAAGTTTGAGAGACTTCAAGGTAGAAAAAGGTACAGTAAGCGGATAATAAACTCTTTGAGGAATCTCAGGCTGTTTTGTCAAATGAAAAAGACACAGTCCTTGGCAACAGATTACTTTGAGCTGTTCAAGAGAATTAAGGAAAGAGTTCTTGGATAACATCAAGTGACTATTAATACTCAAAAACAGAGTTCTTAATGAGGGGTCCATGTACTTATGTTAAAATATTTTGAAAATGATTTCAATGTGATTAGCTTCTTTTATGATTCCCATGTAGTTTATACATTTTAAGACATTATTTTGAAAAGGATCTGTAGACATCAGGGCAGCTAAGTGGTATGTTAAGTAGAGGGCTGAACCTGGAGCCAGGAACACCTGAATTTAAATATGACCTCAGATATTTGCTAGCTGTGTGACCCTGCACAAGTCACTAAACCCTGTCTACTTTGATTTCTGATCTGGCTCTGAGAAATGTCTATTTGAATTATTTTGGGTTAGTGGTCCCTATCACACACAGTTTTCTGGGGACTCATCCGGGATTTGTGCTCTCTCACTGGAGACTCTCTTGTCCCTCCCAAAGACAGGCACCTGTTGGGGGAGCATCCCTAGTAGTCTTTGGACTTGAAAGGGAAGATCCTGCTGGGGGGAAGTAGGACCTTGAAGAGACGGATTCATCAGAGCAGATGGGACAGACTAAAAAGAGGAAAAGCAAGTGGTGAAAGGAATAGTCATGCAAGATCTATCTATCTATCTATCTAGCCCCAGGTAAAAGCTGAAAGGGACAGTACCTAATAAATAGAGCTGAACAGAGACCCTGGGATTATTAGAAATAGCTATCCAGTGAAAGGAGCCTAGTAAACTCCTCCAAGTAACTGAGGGAAGGGGATGATTCCTCCATAATTGGGATTCAGTAATAAATCAGAGCGAGAACGTAAAAAAAAAAAAAAAAAAAAAAAAAAAAAAAAAAAACTATTGCCAGGAGGGGATACTAATTGGCCCAAGTATGGATCCTCCCAGGATTGGGTATGTCAAAAATTAAATTCATATGTAAATGCTAAGGAGCTTTTCAATCTGGAAGAAAGCTTCTATGCAGCACTTAAGGAATTTAAAGTAGTGTGTGGGTGTGTCTGTGTTTTGCCTTCAATGCTTTTCTCAGTCCACTGAATTACAAAGTAAAAGAAATGGCCATATGGTTTTTTAAACAAGGGACAAGAAAGATTGATTTGCAAAAGCAATTGAATGGTTTGAATGGAATATCCAGTTAGATTTTCACAAGCTAAACTATTTTTTAAAATAATTTTGTTTCTCAATTGGTGTGTATGTTAAAATTGGAAACGACTGTAAATTACATGAGATTCCTATTCATTTTTGTAATAAGCTATGTTATGTCTATTTGGCTATCACTTATGAAAATTGTAAAATTGCTAATTGAGTTATCTGGGGTTATTGCCATAATTTTGAAAACTAAATTTGTTAGAGATTATTGAGGTGATAGGTTGTTGCAGAGAGGAAGAGGATGTTTTGGCTGGCATTAATAGATGTGGTTCCAGGACCCAAAATGGAGAGATAGAATAAACACCATGAATGGTAAATATGAAATAGAGTAGGAATGCATAGAAAGGGGTTTTGAAAGATGCAGGGGGCAGGTTACTTGTTGGAACTTTTCATTTGCCAGGAGAAAGGAAACACTCCCTAGCTGGCAGACTAAATCCTGAAAGGATCTTAGCATCTTAACAGAGTTAGCTATAAGAAGTGGAGTCAGAAACCATAGTGGGGTTAGGAGAGACACCATGTGGCTCAGGGAAAGGGGAAGGAAAGGAAAAGATTTGTTGGCTTGGGAAGGTGAAGGGTAGCCCACTCTTCTCTCATTGGGTGAAAGTGAGAAAAAATTCACTCACTGTAGCTCATCCATCCCAACTTCTGCCACTTCCCTTATTGATTAAATGAATTGTTTTTAACATTAATTGCTTTTATTATTTAAAGGAATAGCTTATATTTACATGGTGTTTATAATTGAATGTTTGTTTTTATTTTTCAACTTAATTGTTTTAAGGCAAAGTCATTTGTGATATTATACCAAAGGTTCAATGGTTTAGCAATGCAAGGAAATTGTAAGAGAAGTTTGTGAGATTTCTGGTTAACTGCAAATTCTGTGAAAGTGATGATTTCAAAACCCATTTAACAAATTATCTAATATTTATTAAGTGCATCATGATTTCATTGTGTAATGAATATGATCTATAGATTTTGTTCTCTACAGGCACATGGGATAGATAGTTTAGGATTTAAAATCTGATTAGTGAAAATTACTATTGAGATGAAATCTCTTGGGATTCTAATTGTTGTTGTTTTGAGTTTTGAATTTGGGAATGATTGATGAATTATTAAATTAATAACCCACCATTTGAGAGCTTAATTTGCTGAAGTGGGATTGTTACTACATGATTAGTTATCAAACTGTGTCCTCAGACTTAGGCCCTGAGGATCAGGGAATCAGGGATCAGGTTTTTTTTTCTTTTTTTTTTTTTTTAATTAAAGCTTTTTATTTGCAAAACATATGCATGGGTGATTTTTCAACAATGATCCTTTCAAAGTCTTCTGTTCCAAAATTTTCTCTCTTTTCCCCCATCCCTTCCCCTAGATGGCAGGCAGTCCAATACACATTAACTATGTTAAAATATATGACAAAAGGATCAATTTTGATGCTATTATAATCATGCCCCTACTTTTTCCTTTTATAGCAAATTTCTATAATCACAGTAAGTGGTCAATAGAAGCCATAAGCACAAATCAAGTATGTAATATTTCACTGTTTTTAATCTGAAAATATGTAGTCATTATATCTTATAATTAAGTAAATGAGTATTTGGCCTGATCATCTATCTATTGCTAGATATGTCTGTATGGAATAAGATCTTTTAAAAACCTTATGTAAATGTAAAAACAATTGATACAACTGTCTGTGAGAACTGTTATTTTATTGATAATTGACACTAAAGCTAAAATATCTTTCTCATGATTTAGAGAAGAAGATTTTAGTGTACTTAAGTTTTCTTAGAGGGACATAACTTATGGAATGTTTTGTTACATCAATGGGAGAATTTATAGAAATCTGAGTGGTTTTTAAACTCTTTTAGGCCAGCTTCTAATCCCAGAACCAAGCCAGTGAAACTTAATAGGCCTACAACAGGCTTTAAGGCTCTAGGAAATCTATTTTCACTGGTCTCAGACTAGGAGCCCAAGTGACTCCTGAAAGTGCCATTGAACTTTCTTCAGTTATAGAGATACTTGTCTAAAACACACACACACACACACACACACACACACACACACACACACACACTGTCAGAGGTTTTACACATATGTCTCATGTAAGAAGTTGGGTTATGAGACCTGTGAGGATTTTGTGAATACCTCTGTTATTCTGATGGGATTCCCCTTTTTCTGAAAATTGCTTTTGGGATATAATGTAGTCTCTATTAAAAGAGATGATGTCTAACTATTTACAGAATCTTCAGAGAATGTATAAGCACACCTCCCAAGAATGAGTGTTCTGCTCTTTGTACTTGGTCTCTCTCTCTCTCTCTCTCTAGTTCTCTTAGTTTTGTTTTCTTCTAGGCTTCAAATGACCAGCACTAGACAGCTGTATTGACCAGCTTCAGGAGCTGACTCAACCCACTGGATCTTCAATCAGCTCAAGTTCCTTCAAATGTGGCCCTATAGGATGACCCAGCTTAATATCCATTCTTAGCAGGAAGTTGTTTCAGAAGATGAGATCATCACCCCATATCCTAAAATACTTTGGGCCCCATTTGTTTGGGAAGGAACTAAAACTAGTTGGTGAATGGACCCCAACTACCCAGTTCCTGACTGGGTTCCCTGTAAGGAGTCCATCAATCCTGTGAAAGGAGTGGGGTTAATGCTATTCCCTTGCTGCAGTAGTATTTGGAGCTTAAGATAGAGACATCAGGTTAAGACTTGGGTTAATATTACTGGGAAAAGATATCGCATAAACAATTGAGTTTGATGTTTGTCAAGTTATAGAATTTTAGAGGTTTGACTAGCCTTGACAAGTAAGTACAATTGTGACCTAATAGAGAAAGAGAAAGTTCCATAAAAACTACCTGTCCAATTTGGAATAATGTGTGGTTTGCTACAAGGGCTAGACATTTAGAAAATGCAGGTCAAAGAGTAAGTTGGTTATACATATAATAGGTATAAATCTCTTAGAAAGATATGGAATCAAGTTAAGGACTGACTTAAGGCAAGACACCAAGCCTGGATAGAATTGGTCAAGTACTCTGTAAAAAAGCCTAAACAAAAAAGTTTCTGTGTCTATGCAACAGATTGTCCCATTTCCAGATAGTACCATTCCCTTTGGCTATGGAAGAACATGAGAGGAGTGAATTCCTCCTGTTCCCAAAATAACATAGCTGGGGAAAATGGCAATGCTTTATACTAGTCCCTCACTTCTGGAGACCAATAAGCTTGCTTTCATGGCAAGGTGAAAGATTCCAAAATCTAGGGACTATAATTGCAGGTACCCAAGTCTGGAATATAACCAAGAGTAGCTCTGGCAATTTCTCGGATGAGCATACCCCACTCAAACCTTGGGTGGAGGCAGTTCAAACATGCTTTGCCTGGGAACTGAGTGGGTACCTGTGCACCGATCCAATTGGCTATTCCATTTACCTTGGCATTTGAAGAAGTAAGAAAGAGTGAATCATGAAGAATCAAGCCAAGGATAGGAAGTGATGAATTCAAGGCTAAAAATCTAGCTGTAGATTTGGGTCATTCCTACTCTAGTGAGTAAATATTATTAGATAAGTTACTCCAAAGAAGCAGAGAAGAGAATAGCAGAATAGTTAGATGCCACTAGCAGAATGGCGTGGGAAAATTGAATGACTTTAGAAAGGTTATTGGCAAGAAGAGGAGGAACATGTGTTACAATTGGAAGTAGTTTCACTTCTAGTACAGCCCTACCAGAAGAATTAGCAGAGAATTTAAGGATTAATTATCCAATCTATATAAGGAGATCTGTGCAGGGGTTAATAGACTTTTATGAAGTGGAATGTAAAAAAAAAATTATTAGCCAAATGTGAGGGGTTAGAAAAGGATGTGGAAACCAAATTATTAAGAAGAAAAAAGTGGGATTGTGAGGAATGGTTGGGCATTTGTTTCTTTTTTTCACAGTTATGAAAATTAAATTGGAAAAATGAAACTTAAATTAGAAAACTGAAACTCATAAGTACATCAAGGAATAATCAAGGGTGGAGTTTACTTTTTCTCCAAAGAATGTAAGCTCCTTGAGCAGGGATTGACTGTATAATGAAAGGTGGAGATTTATGTCTCATAACTTCTATAACATCCAAATTAATGGGGAATCAAAATGAATTCCCTGATTCCATAAATCAGGAAGATAGGGAAAGTCCTAAAGGTGAGATAGATATGGAAATTTAAAAATTGCATTGGGATTAGAGCAAGAAGACCTCAAATAGTCAAAAAAGAGGAGGGATTAAGTGGGATGGAGAGAATGAGGTCTCAGAAAACTGATCCCTGCCTTTGGGGCTATAGTTCCAGGAAAACCCCCCTCATTACTTGTACCCTTGCTTAATCCTTGCAAAAACCACTTTGTAACCTATAGACCCCTGTTCTTGTACCCTGAGGGTGGATTCTCTTGACAGATTGTGAGTTTTGATACTAAATCAAGAACAGCTGGGGCCCAAGATGGGATAAAAATTGTTTTAGGGTATAAAAACCATTCTCTATTGCCTGTCCTTTGACTCACTTCACTAGGATACCCTGATAAAGGTGACGCCCCCCCTTTTTTTTATTTGCTGAGGCAATTGGGGTTAAATAACTTGCCCAGGGTCACACAGCTAGGAAGTGTCTGAGATCACATTTGAACTCAGGTCCTCCTGACTTCAGGGATAGTACTCTATCCACTGTACCACCTAGCTGCCCCCGCTGCCCCCGACTCCCCTTTTCTTACAGGAATTGAATAAACTGCTTTCTGCTCTGGCTCTGAGAAATGACTAAATTATTTGGGGTTAGCAGTTGCTGTTCCACATAAAATTCAAACGTATATACTTACTTGTTGTGTGACCTTAGCTAAGTTACTTAACCCCTCAGCTTCCTCAACTTTAAAATGGAGATAACAATAGTACTTACTTCTCAAGGTTATGGGAAGGATCAAATAGGTTATTATTTATAAATTGCTTAGCACAGTGCCTGGTACATAGTAGATACCATATTAAATGTTAGCAATTATTATACATATATCTTCACTGATTTTTCCCTATTTTTTGGTAAGTCTCACTTAAGTCATTCTTCCTTCTTTGGTCATTACTACCTTCTCTCTATCTATTTGCTTTCTCAACCTCCAAAATCCCATTTTGGTTATGTAATAGCTCTGTTTCTTTTGGTTTATAACATGAACAATGTATCAAAGTCATAGTCCTCTTTGAGAATGAAGAACAAACAACTTCTGTGAGTAAAATTTGCCCACAAACTGAAATTAGTCAGTTGGAACACTCCTTCTCTCTTTCCCTTCCTCTTTCCTTCCTTTTTCCCTCCCTCCTTTCTTCTTCTTTTCCTTCTTCCCTTCTTTTCTCCCTCTGTCCACATAGAGTATCCTACACTTACCTACAAGGGCTCTTAAAGCAGTTTTTTTTCTCTCTTGCACCTCTGAACCTTCCCAAGATATCTCTAGGCCTTAAATCAAAACCAATCTGATTCTAATTGGTCAACAACAGATCCCAGGTCAAACACCTTTTGGTCATTGTTTGGGTCCAGATTGACTCAGATTGAATGTAAATAGCAGTTTTTTTTTTTTTTTTTTTTTTTTGCTTTGGCCAGAAACCCTGATGGTCTTCCCTCCCAGATTCATTCATTCATTTATTCATTCATTTTTTTTGTACTTGGTGAAAGAGGAGATTCTTTGCCTCAATTGCTACCTAGCCTTAATTACTGAATGGGTGCTGGCTCAGTCAAATTGAGACCTGTTGAAAACTTCAGCTTTAAAAAGGCAGAAGTCTCCCATTTCATCTAAGTCATTTCCAGACATCCTAATGTATATCTGGCCATTGATCCCTGATGGCTCTGGAGGGGAAAGTGAGACAGGTGACCTTGCCCAGCCCTCTCTCACTTAAATCCTAAAAATTTACTTGCAGGTCATGGTGTCACCTCCCTGATGTCCTGGTCCTCTTGTAGAAGGAAGGAGAAACAACAATAACTACTCAAGGCCTGTTTTCATTTTAAAATCAGAATTGCTCATTTTTAGAATGCTTATGTCATAACTTTGAACTTATCATATCTAAACACCAAGAGGCTGTGGAGGTAGGATAAAGCCTGGGGTTCTAGAGTGTAAGTGCCCTGGAAAGAAATGAGCAATGATTCAACTGGTTTAGAATCTGACTGAATTCTATTTACAGCTTATTAAATCAGTTTTTGATAAATAATAATGTCTTAATGTGTAATAGAATATTTGTATGGTAATTTGTGCTTTAGGACCTCCAGTGTGTGAGATTGCTTCTTCAATGGCCTTTTGTGGGGTCTCCTTTGGTCTTAACTCCTTTGGAAGTGACACATGAGACATATGTCCTGATCTTATGCTCTGAGCAGGGACCCGAAAGGCATGGGGTAGCCATGGGGTAGGAGGGAGTGTCTGCTTCTATTTGTTGATGGTTGAAAGAAAATGAATCTCTGGCTCTGAGAGTCTACATTTTAATTATAAAAAGATGACACCAGGAGAAAAAAACTGCTCTCTCATTTGGGTAGTTTGACTGAAAGCTACTCGAAGTACAGAAGGGATGTTAATCTTAATGGCTCCTTAAATAAAATATCTTGAAAACCTCATATATAAACTTATCTATCTACATATGTAAACATATATTCTGAGAAATCCATAGGCTTCCCCAAAATGCCAAAGGGGACCACCAAACAAAAAATGGTTAAGAAACTCCCTACTCTTGTGACACTAGAGGATCTGTTCCTTCTTTGAAATTCAATAAATATACATATGCAAATATATACTATATTTCAGGAGGAGGGAAATGAGGGAGGAATAGAGGAAAAGAGAAAGAGAAGAGAAAGACACACATATACACAGAGAAACAGAGAGAAAGAGAAGGAAAGAGAGCAAGAAGAGGGAGGAGAGACAGAGATAGAGATAGAAGGACAAGGGAGAAAGAGAGAGACAGAGAGAGAAAGAGAGAGACAGAGACACACAGAGACAGACAGAGGGAGAGATAGAGACAGAGAGAAGGGAGAGGGGAGGGACACAGAGACAAAGAGAGACACACAGAGAGAAAAAGATACAAAAAGAGAGACAGATAGATGAAAGAGACAGAGACAGAGAAAGAGAGGGAGACACACACAAAGAAAGAGACACAGAAGGATAGGGAGAGAGAGAGGAGAGGAGAGAGACACAGAGACTCAGATAAAGAGACACAGAGAGAAAGAAACAGAGAGAGAGGGAAATAGAGACAGACAAAAGAGAGAGACAGACAGAGACAGAGACATAGAGAAAGAGACAAAGACAGAGAGGGAGAGAGGGAAAGATATACACACAGAGAGATAGAGACAGAAAAAGGAGAGATACAGAGAGACAGAGACATATACAAAGAAAGGAAAGACACATGGGGGGGGGAGAGAAAGAGAGAGAGAGTCATTTAACTCCTTTATTTTGTAGAAGAATTGAGCAACTGAGGATCAGAGAGGAGAAATAAGTTGTTTGAAGATCTAGGATTTGAAACTATGACTTCTATTTCAAACCTAAGGCTCTTTTACTGCAGACCACTTTCACTGTAAAACCACTCATAAGACAGATGAGCACATAAAACATAATGTTTTCCACAATCATATGGATGTACTCAGCACTATACACCCAGCAGCTGGCATCTAAGTGTAGCTAGTTTTATAGTTTTCTGTTTCTATGGTAATATGGCAAACAATTCTATTTTAAAACAGTTTAGGCTTCCCATTCCTTGGAGTAAGCTTCCTGAAACTGAATTTCCCTCTGTATTTTGAAGCTAGACAATTGTCTGGCACACCTGCCTTCTCTGTTCAGGACAATGTGGAGGTGAATGGGCGTCACACAGAAACCCATCAAGATGATGTGAACTTAGTCTGCCCCCCCAATTAAACATATCCACAAATGTTTCCTATTCATAAAACATAGAAGTAAGTACATGTACCACTTGCATGTGTTTTTACACACACACACACACAGTGGAGTCTCTTGCGCTGTTTGACCCCTTCTTTTGCCTCGTTGTTTCTGGTTTTGCTGATGTTTGCTTGGTTTGGCCCTAAGTTGTTCATTTTGTCTTCACTCTTGTGTCCCATTGATTGTTTACACCTTATTTTCTTAGTGAAGTTTATTGATACCTTTTTAGCTTCTAGCCCTTCTGGACTCTGAGAGGACAAACATCTAAAATGCCGAGGTCTTTCCTTTGTTTTTGGCCCTTTGGAGATACTAAATCATCCCCCAAAAGCTCCCTATAAGATATGGCTATTGACTCCCCTCCACCCCCCTTTGGTATTAGTCAGGCTCAGATGCATGGTTCTACAGCATGAGGGACCTTGGCCAATAGCATGGAAAGCTTGCCCCCTGCTGCTGTCCATGGCTCTGAACAAAAATTGTCTTTGAAAAGTAAGAAGAGTTCTGTCTTGTGTGCAAGACCCTGCAATCGCACGGTTTCTATGCAGGACTTGATGCTGTTTGAAGCAAAGAATTAAATGGGATGATAGAGTGTGCCTTTCCTGCTGCCTGGCTTCCAATTCACACCATGTGCAGCCTTTGCTCAGTGTTCCAGATTTCTGATTGGTTTTGGCAGGGGCTGGATCCCTCCATCTGTGCTCCTGCCATGCTCACACAGTCCACACCCATCACAGAGCTCAGTGAGTTGTTGGACACGTGTGATCTTTCCATATGCCTGGCCCTGGCTGCCCCATACACTCTGTCCTGTCTAGCTGTTTTGCTGCCAGACATAGTATAACTCATAGTAAATGGAATTAGCCTTGGGGAAAAAAAATGCTGAATCCACACAGTGGATTTGGCAAACGAATGAACTGGAAAATGAATCCCATTTTCTCTTTTCGTATCTCCTATCTGTGACTGCTGCTATCCCAAATTAGTTAGTCCATTGACCCTCTGTACTGCTTAAGTGACAAGAGCAACCAAAGATCCAATTTGTGGTACACCTCTCACATCACTGAGAAGCAGGCTAACTTCCAGGATATAGACACCAGAATGGCAAAAAACTGCAATGTAGCTAGCTTGAAACAGCTTGGCCAGGTACAGAGAAATCCTGTGTATCGTTTCACAGGATATTTATCTTTTCAGCTTCTTCTCATAGAACCCTTATATAGGCTCTTCACTATCCCCTGATGATTTACTTCCCAACCCTTCTTCCATTGAAACTGACTGCAACACTGTCTTTCTCACTCTCTTCATCTTTATCTGTTGAAATTTCACAACCCCTTCAAAATCAAGCTTAGTTGTTACTTCCTCCATGAAGTCTTCCCTGTTTTTCCCATGTGGAAGAACTCCCCTTTTCCCCATGAAGTCCTCAAATCACATCATCATCAACATTCTTAAGTGCTTAAAATCTACTATGCTGCAATTATCTGTATACATATTTTATCTCTGTTAGATTGTAAGTAAATCTTGAGGAAGGGGATTGTAGCTTAGAGCTGTGCATTTTCTTTAGTATCTAGTTAAGTATTTTGTATATAGTAGATTCCTCCTTAATAAAGATTTGTTGAATGAGTGAATGGCAGTAGAGAAGAGGACGTGATATAAATAGCAAAGCATTTTTTAGTAGATTGCTCTTAGCATACAAAATATAAAAGTTGCATAAGTAAAATGCTTAGGATAATAAGTATTTGAATTATAACATGGTAAAACATGCCATATACAATGATGTAGATGGATTCATAAAAGTATTATAGAAGAAAGAGGGGAGAGAGACAGAGACAGAGAGAGACAGAGAGAATGAATTAGACTGTGATGTGTGAGATAATGGTGTGAGATAATGGACATGGGTGTTTCAAATTTTTTAGCCAGAAAAGCTTTTGTTATTTTCATTGATGAAATGAGACATAAGCAACATCCACATCATAGAATCTCTCAAGAACTTTTCTGTTTGAGGAAGAAGAGCTCTGGAGAGATATACTTGAGTTAGGGGGTATGAGCAAGCCTAAAAATGAAATTGAGTTTGCATAAATTTAGATGACAGCTGAACTAAGAAATGCAAGGGAGACAGTGGAGGACAAGGTAATTAAAAGTACTTTGGAAGAAGAGAAATGGTTTACTTTTTAAGAGTTCTAAGTAAGAGGAGTTCAAAGGGCACACTTGCTTGATATCAGATTTGGCTTCTGCATCCTCTGGTGCAGTACAACTGAAAAAAAAGTCATAGACACTGATTGAGATATTTTATATTTTTGTGAAGCTCAGTTGAGAAGAATAAATAGAACTTAGTAGCCATGTGAACACTGACTGATGAGAGTTATCAATATCTGGGGAGATGGTTACTAACCTAGAAGTTCTAGAGGATGGAGGATTGAATTGCAAGTAACCCTAAAAATGCCATTACAGTTGAGAACTATGGCTAAAACACAGAAAGAAATGGACAGATCTGGGTCATAGAGTGAGATGATTTGTCCTCTGCAAGAAAATAGTATATATAGACAATTAAGAGTTTAGTGAAAGATATATGATAACATCTGCAGGCTTTGATGACCAGTAAGACTGGAGCCTGAAAGGAGCAGTGGGGAGTAGAAACACATATTTGGTCAGGATCCGTGCATATATATTTCCCTTTGGTGAAGAGCATTTCCTGGAGAAGAGAGCATCTGGCACAGAGCAATACAATTATATTAGTAGATGAGCTTGGCATCTTTGTATTATTAGAGGCATTAGTTGCCTCTCCACATATATGTGCTGGCCACCTGTTCCCTAGGTATACATTTCTCACATGTGGATATCCTACACATGATTTTTATAAAGTTACATTTTTTCTGCTGAATATTTATTCATTTATGAGAAAATGAGTTCAAAATTTCTGGGAGGGGGATTATGTGTAGATATTCTGTTATATTTTCTGCATTATATTAAAAACCCATTGTGAATTGTTTGTCTTATTCTGATTAGTAAAGATGAAATATACTAATAGCAGTTTTTGAATCATACTTTAGAGAGGATTCTGACACACAGAATACTAAGAGCCTGGAATACTTCATAGAAATACCCAGATTTAGGGCAGGGGGTGGGGGGGTAGCTCATGACATTATAGTATTTAGAGATAGTGTAGTATCATATTTGTGATAGCATACATAAATGTTCATTGCACCACTATTATTTTATGATGACTATTGGTTATTTCTTCACTATCCAGATTTTGCAATATTTTTTCAAGATTATTAGCATCATCACTGCTCTCATTTATCTTCACAACTTGTAGGACTCTGTGTAAAACACAGGTGCTATCTAGTAGGTTTCTACACTCCATTCAGATAAATAAGAAAATCAAGATCTTAAAATTTTCAATCAGTGCTTCTTCAATTAACTATTCCTCCTCTTTGTACTATCATGTTCAATCTTTATAGATTAAACAGCATTACTTTCTTCTCCCAGTGAATTATCTTCATTGAATAAATAACTTCAGAGCCATAGGTCACTTCCCAATTTCCTTTTTGCTATCTATAAACAAGCAAAGACTATCTCTACTCTCCTTGGTTCTCCATCTCTTCTTCCCTCTCACTTCCCCTTCCCTGGTCATATTCATATATGGTTTAGCACTGGACTTGGAGTCTGGAAAACCTTACTTCAATTCTTAAATTTGACAATTATCATCTCTGTGACCATGAATAAATCACTTAATATCTCTGTGCCATCATTTTGTCATTTATAAATGAGATAGTTACTTTAGATGGCCTCTGAAATCCTAATCTTTCTGTAAAGGAACATCAGCATGCTCTCAATCTAATAGCATATGTTGCCTCTAATATCCATGTGGTTGGAAGGATTAATGTGAAGTTGATAAGTACAAATTCATCTCAACATTATGAGTCTTTTGCAGTGACCAAATTGTCAACTGTACTCTATGGAACAGTACCGACCCTTTCTTCAGATTTAGTTAGTGGTCCAAATGGCTTCAAGGGCATTATTAACTTGGTTGTCAGCATCAATGCTTTTAAAATTAATTAATTCAATCTTCTGATAGGGATTAACAAACTTCAGCCTAAAGTATGACTTTATGCCACTCTGCTCAAAAACTTATTCATCAGACTATAATAATACTTCACATTTATATTTATATTTTACAAGCTGCTTTATATATCATATCTTTACAACAATCTTGGGATGAAGGTTCTATTAGTATCCTCATTTTACATCTAAGGAAATTGAGTCTGACACTTGCTCTTGGTGCCATAGGTTTCTGAGGCAGAATTTGAACTTAATTTTGATTACAAGTCCAGAATCCTATATACAGTGAGTTATTTATCTTCACTCTTGTTTTGCTTTGATGCTAGTGTAAAACAGGGCTCTTAAATCTTTTCCACTTGTGACCTTTTTGCCCTAGAAATTTTTATGTGATCCTGGATACATAGGTATACAAATCAAACATTTACTGATAATAAATCATAATTTCACAATTCCCACATTCAGTTATGTGATCTCATATGAGATTTCAACACACAGTTTAAGAAGCTTTGGTGCAAACCATTGACTTACATTGTCTTAAAATCATTAAATTTTTTTTTATTAAAGCTTTTTATTTGCATAACATATGTATGGATAGTTCTTCAACACTGACCCTTACAAAGTTTTCCGTTACAAATTTTCCCCCTTAGTCCCTTCCCCTCCCCTAGATGGCAGGAAGTCCACTACATGTTAATTATATTAAAATACTTGACAAGTGGAATATATGTATACATATTTCCATACTTATCTTGCTGTGCAAGAACAATCATATCTACACGAACAAAAAATATCTGAGAAAGGAAATCCAATGCAAACAAACATCGATAGAGATCATGGAAATGATAAGTTGTAGTCTATATCTCGTATCCCTCTCTCTGGGTGTAATATGGCTTTCTTCACTGAACACTTAGAACTGGTTTGAAACATTTCATTGTTGAAGAGAGCCATGTCCAATGATTAATTGTTTTTAAAAGTATTTGGGGAATCATTAAAGAAAAATGTAAAATGTTCTATATAGATATGGTACTAATTTTTCTTGGACTAACTGGTTTCATTATACTCTTTAGAAGGTTGTGTTAAATTTTACATGGCATCTTTATTCTAGTCCAGCTCTGGGGAGTTATATTCATTACATCCTTGAAGCCAGAGCTTGGTAAATCTCAGAAACATTCTTACAGCCCTGTAGGGTATAATGTGAGAAACAAAAATTGCTAGCTTTTTATCTCGACACTTTTCTCTGCTTCTGAACATAAGCAAATTCAGGAGACACAAATGAGTCATGGAAAGGCAAAGAGGAGGAAGAAAGTACAAACAACTCACAAAAGAGCATTTAGTTTTTGAACACTGGCTCTACAGGATGAAGTTCATTGAAAGAAATAAAGGGAACCCTGTTTAGGGATCCACAGAAGGAGAAAAGTGTGCTAGCATTAACATATTCACCAGCTTCCATTGAGCTCCCAGGAGAGAAAAAGCTCAGTACTCAGCAGCCAAGTGTTTCCCTAAGCCTAATCAAGATTCCCTTGTGAAAACGTGATGAGAGGATTTCGTAACTAGATATTGGCTTTGATGATTAGAGAGAAGAGTTTAAGGTATTCTTCTATTTCTCAGAGACACAACGATTGCTATAAAAGCCAAGCAGGGAGATCAAAGTGATAAAGCTGGAAATTTCCAAGAGCAAAGCAAGAAATACAAAACGATCAGCATGTCAGTTTGGAAACTTTCTGGTGATAACTTGTATCTATGCAGCACTTTTTAAAGTGTACACAGAGATCCAATGAACTCTTAGCATTAACAAATTACAAAAATATCAAAAAACATGATTGTTGCATGAGATTACTATATCTGCAGTTGGCATGTGTAGCTTTGATTGTGAAGGGGTGACAATTTTAAATGATATGCATTTTAGTCTTTTGAATCCAATGTGGAAGTGCCTGGGAAGAATCAGGATGATAAGAGCATCCGGGAAGTACCAGATAAGCTACGGATCTGATTTCAAAGAGGGAATCAAAAAGAAAACTGCATTTGGAGTCATAATATGGTATGTATATATGGTTATAGACATACATCCAATACAATGCAGAAAAACAGAAATGGCTTATGTTTGCATTAGGATAAAAATTTTTTTGGTATGAATGTGGAGGTTCCTTCTATCAAAATAGATATCAACCATTCTATGATTAAATACTAGGGAGTTGCCTTAGGAAGAAAGATTTAAGTGACTTAAATAGGATCATAGAGCTAGTTAAGTGTCAGGAACAAGGTTCAAATTCTTACTCCCAGCACAACACTCTCTCTATTACAGCAGGCTGACTTAGGCAATTGGGCAAGTTAACCAGTGGTACTGGGGCTTCCAAAATCTAGTTCAAATAAGAAACCCCCCAAGAAGGGGGAGCTTCTTTGCTGACCCTTATCAGTATCATAGTGAATAGAGTTCAAATCCAACCTTGAGCATTTATTAGATGCATAATCATAAGCAAGTCACTTTAGTTTTGTTTACTTCAATTTCCTCATTTGTTTAAAAAAAAAAATCTGTA
The DNA here is from genome assembly GCA_023553655.1 of Myrmecobius fasciatus. NCBI lineage: Eukaryota > Metazoa > Chordata > Mammalia > Dasyuromorphia > Myrmecobiidae > Myrmecobius > Myrmecobius fasciatus. The sequence goes on along the minus strand of JAJPUD010001512.1, from coordinate 197,603 downwards.
ACAGTACTTCCCTCCCAAGATTGTTGTGAAGATCAAATGATATAGTAATTGTAAAGTAGTTAGCCAAGCACAGCATTGTTGCTATTCAACTGTTTCAGTCACATCTGACTCTTTGTGACCCTATTTGTGATATTAGAGTTGTTTTCCATTTCCTTTTCCAGTTCATCTTATAGATGAGGAGGAAACTGAGGCAAATAAGGGTAATGGAGTTGTCCAGGATTACACAGTTAAGTCTCTGAGGCCATATTTGAACTCAGAAAGATGAGTGTTTCTGACTTCAAGCCTGATACTCTCTATTTACTGCACCATCTAGCTACCTGTTAGCACACAGTAAGTGTCATGTAAGTGTTATTATTATTATTTACAAGTTTGGTAAGGAAGTGTAATTACTAGAAGGCAAATAATAGTAAAGTAAGTTATAAATGAATCTGATTCTTAGAGGGTTTTCATCTCAGGATATCTATATGTAAACATTAGGGGATTGCCTGAGGCATATGATGCTAAGTGACTTATCTATAATCAGACTATCAGAAAAAGAAAACATTATTAAATAAATAAATATATTACCTTTCTCAGTCTTTTTAAATCTCATTGCCTGCCCCCTGAAGTCATCTCCAATTTATCCTCAATATATCTTGCTTGCATTTTGTCACCTCTATTGGATGATGAGCTCCTTGGGAACAAAAGTTGGTTTTTTGTTTGTTTTTTGTTTGTTTGTTTTTGCTTTTTTTTTTTTTTTGTATCCCCAGAATTTAGCACGATTTCAGGCCCTATTAGGCACTAATATATAATTGCTTGCTGATCTGATTTGATATTATTTGAAATATGTTATATACACATATACATATAGAAACACATTATATATCATATATTTAAAATTGCCAGAGATCTGAAAGACCATCTATTCCCTCTTATTCTCCCCCTTATCTCTATTTTATAGATAATGACCAGAGATATAGTGATTAACTCAAGATCACACAGGTATATTTAGCAGATCCCCAATTGAAACCTAGATTATTTGACTCCAAATCAGTTACCTTCTTACTGTGCCACAGTACTTGGCAAATAAATCCTAATGAATTGCTTGAGACACATGAACTCTAAACAGCCTAGATTAAGAGCTGGAATGGATCATAGAAGCCATCTGGCTCAAAACCCAAAGAGGTGAAATTATTTTCCTAAGATATCACAGCTAGTAAGTGTCTGAGGGAAATTCTATTTCTAGTGGTGGGAAGCTTTAATAAACCTGCTGGCTGCATTTCAGCTCTACTTGGCTTCTATTTTGACTTCTTATAGATATACTTCTTTCCCAGCTTTTTAAAGAGAATGATCTGGTTTCTAGATCTATCAGCATGGTCAGCAAAGGTATCTGGATTGAGTTCAGTGTACCTGAGGTTCATGGCTAATCTGCTTTCAATTTCCTGATCAGGTGGAGATTTAAAAAAAAATTAAATAATGTGGTTATGAATATACCTATAAAAATGTATTGGATTCATATAGAAAATATGATTTCTCAGAGCCTTTAGCTGGCAGGGTAAAGAAGTCTCCTTTTGTCTTTTTTCTTTTCCTGGCCATTGTAAGTAGCACTTTAAAAGGCAACAGCTAAGCAAGAGTGAACTGAATGCTTATATTTCTGTTACAAAGTCACCATGCCTTTGAATCAAAATTGTTTGTGAAACAATTCATGACATTGAAGGCTGGAAAAAACAGAGAAATGGGAACAAGGGAGGAAGGAAGAAAGGGGATGACACCAAAGGATCACCTTTTTCTTACCTTCCTCCTTGTATCTGTTATTTTTTTTTTAAATAAAAGGCAACATTATTCTTTTCCTTTCTGGGCACATATAAATAAGAATTGGTGCTATTGTACAGTACATTGATTAAGAATTACTTTTTTTTTTGTTAAAGCTTTTTATTTGCAAAATATATGTATGGGTAATTTTTCAACATTGACCCTTACAAAGCTTTCCGTTACAAATCTCCCCCCCCCCCATCCCCACCCCTCCCCTAGATGGAAGGAAGTCTACTACATGTTAATTATGTTAAAATACCTAACAAATTGAATATGTGTACACATATTTTAAGAATTACTTTTTAAAAGTCAAATATGAGACTGAAAAACATAAACTCATGAAAATGTCAAATATTGAACATTCAAATGCCAGCAGTTTCTTTGCAAAGAAAAGGTGGTCAATCTCTGCTTAGTTAATCCCATTTTATTTACAATTTATTTTCCCCCAGAGCTCCACAGAGAAGATGATAATTTACTGACATGATGACAGGACTAAAAATTTTATGTGGAAAGATAAAAGGCTATAATTAATTGTTACTGGAACATTTGGGAAAAAATTCATTTAATTTATTTTTGAGATTAACACTCAAAACTTCCACTAATTTAATTTCAGAGATAGAATTTAAGTAGTTCCTGAGATTCTATTAAATACTAGGAGATCATAATTTCTGATACAGGAAAACCAAGACACTGATCTTATGATAGACTTTATTTTCCAGCCCTTTTATATTCTTTGTGATTGAGTCAACAAATATAGGTTAGAGATATAGGTTAGAGTGGCTAAACATATAGAGAGGAACTGAACATGTGATTTTACTGGTATAGGGGACTCCCACATGAAAAAACTCCCTTTGTTAATGCAGGTTGGCACCCCTGCAAATTACAGTTTTCAGAGTCACTTAGAGCAATGAGACATTTAATGACTTGATCAGAAACATATAAACCATATGTGTCAGAAGTGGGATAAAATACATGGCAAACAAATGCAGACATATAGGCCAAGTCATTCAGGTAATCAGACTACTCACAGTATCACTGCTTTATCAAAAAGAGGTCTCTCTTAATTTTCTTTCTCTCTCTAATGCCAACACAACAAGTTTTATGGGATAAGGGTCAACTTATGGAACATTAGTCCAGTGAATCTGGGAATCCCTGATTTTATCTGCTATCTATTGGGAGCCTCATAATGAGAAGCTGATGCCTTGATTAGGGTTATTTTCTTTTCTACCCAGTTTTGATAAAAAGTCTGAGGAAGCAGGAAGATTTAGGCTAGCTTAGCCTAAATGAACAGAATTGGGAGAGAAAAGGAGAGAAAATCCCAGACAAAAGTATTTGTATAAGCCAAAGGGAATTGGGAAAATGAGAAAGACTTAGGTTTCTTTAGTCTGGAAAAAGATTTAGAGCTGGAAGAAATGTTAGAGATCATCTAGACCAAACTCCTAATTTTACAGATTAGGTGACAGGGCCCCATGGAAATTAAATGAAACTTTAGGCTGGAAGTTCTGTCAGAGATCCCTTGGTGATTCCTCTGAAAGGCTGGCTCTCTTCTCTTATTGATGAACATCTCTAGGGGACTCTATTTTGTGGAAGGGCCCAGGCCAGCTCACTTTCATTACTTTCCTACCTTTGCTCTCAACTTTTTGGACTTCAAAAAGATGTCCCCATTTTGGAAAACTTCATCTCTTCTCTGCTCTATCACTCGCTCCAATCTTTTCTGTGTGCAGTGTTCCCTCATTAGAATGTAAACTCTTTGAGGCTAGGGGTTATCTTTCTTTCTGCTTGCTTTTGTCCCCTCATTACTTAATATACTATCTGGCACATATTATTGTTCAGTCACTTTACTAGTTTTATAATGTTTTACAAGTCATGTAACTTCACTTTAGTTTCTTCAGCCAGAAAATAGATATAATAAAAACTTAGAATGCCCATCTCCTGAGTTTATCGTGAAAGAAAATTCAGTTCACTAATTTTTCAGTCAGGTTCATTTGGATCTTCTTGGCAAAGATACTAGACTAGTTTGACATTTTCTTTTCCAGCTCATCTTCCAGATGAAAAAACTGAGACAAACTGAGGGTCACACAAATAGGAAGTGCCTGAGGCCAGATTTGAACTCAGGAAGTTGAATCTTCCAGATTCCAGGCTGGGCTAGTTATCTACCATCTGGCAGAGAGTAAGCACTAAATAAGTATTTGTTACTTCATCTTAAATAACTTAGACAAAGTCACAAAGGTTATAACAATCTACACTGGGACTCAAAACCATGTTCTTGACTTTGAAGTAAATACATTTGCCACTGTAGCATGATGTTCCTAATTAATTACAAAGAAACCTTACCTTACTAATAGACTACATTTACAAATACTACCTCTTTTTTAAACTTTTATCCCACACAGTGCCTAGCATAGCATTCACTATTTAGTAAGTTGCGGAAGGTGTTGAATAAAATGTATATTGAATAGAAAGTGTTATCAGTTTAATATTCAAATTATTGCAGATGCAAAATAGGTAAACTATTTCTCAGGTCTGACTTCTCTGCTCTGAGAATACTCATTTTCCTTTCCTACACCTTCTAAGCCAAACCTGCTAAGATTCTTAATTCACACTTAAGTATAAATGAAAGATTTATTTTTGTTCAAATTTCCACACCAATGCAGATCACTGACTGTTGTGTAATTTACAATCTAAGAGAAGTAGCTGCGATTATTGAGGGGCTAAGAGATTGCTCAGGGTCACATAGTTATTATGTGTTTAACCCAGAGTTTCCAGGGCATTTCTGTCCCCACCATTCCACTCAGCTATAATGAAAAATGATTGATAACATCTTAAAATATTACCTTTCCCAGGGCAATTTGTAATCCAACAGGGGTCACAGATTTAAACTAAAGGAATGGAGTTTGGACAGTGGAATTTTAGATAGCAGGCGAGAGAGTGAGGGGGATTTTATTGTTGGTAATAGGAAATCAGAGCCTTCTTATTGACCTCAAAATCACATCACATAGACTATCACCTACTCCTTCTGGGCAGGCATCTGGGATCTATTTGGCTCAATATAACATTAACAGCTATAATAATAGCTCAGATTTCTAGAACTCTTTCAGGTTTACAAAGCACTTTCTTTTCAACTGCCCTGCAGCTATTTCTAATAAATTTCTATTGTACAGTAAAAGGCCTTCTTTTCAATGTGGTTTTGCTATTTTGGGTGGTGGTGGTGAGGGTAGATGGGGCTTAATGGGTGTAATATCAAGAAAGAGAAAATTAAAGAGAAATTAATTAAAACAATGTTTGTACTTTTAATATCAACAATAATCAGTAATTGTTAGGAGATGCCTAATTTCAACATTATCCACTGACATATATATATATCTTTACTTTCCAGGTATCTGGAACAAGGAGACCAATAATTCTCTCTTTCGTGTACACACACACACACACACACACACACACACACACACACACTTCCTTCCCTGATACCTCCACCCCTGCACCTCCCACCAATAGTTAGAACAGAAAATTTTAGAAAAGATGGCATTGATGAACTGAAGACTTCAATTTAAAAATCACTGATATTTCTCTATCTCTCTTCTTTATTTTGCTTTCTCTTTCTCTTTTCTCCCTGTGTCTTTTTCCCTGTCCCTCTCTATCTCTGGTTATGTCTTTCCATCTCCCTGTTAGGTTTGTAACTCACCTAAATCTCTGTTTTCCCCCCCACTGCTTTTCAATTATGGGTTTGGTGGCTGGAGCCAGCAGCTGGCATGATCTTGTGTCAAAAAAGCCCAATGTGATCCTATTATAAGAGAATCATTTGAAATCTACTTCTATTATCTTTAGAAGTTTAATTTTTATATATAATGCTAATAATTATACTCTCAATTTATAGATTTAACATGCTTGCTTTGAGATAGAAATTTCTCAGATAGACTAAGTGCTTATGATTCCTTATTATATACTCTTCCCTTTCTTCTGAGAAGTCATGTCTGGTTTATTGACCGATATTCAAACCCACTACAATGCTCTTATCTGCCACATGTTCAAGATCCTGGAAACCACAGGCTTGAGTAGTGTTAATATATTTCAATAAAGTCAATTGATTATTAGGACTTTGTCCCAGAAACTAACATAGTCACTTCAAGGGGTAGGCTATTGTAAGGTCTGTCTGCCTTCCTTCCTTCCTTCCTTCCTTCCTTCCTTCCTTCCTTCCTTCCT